>SNQN01004642.1:0-43815 GCA_008642245.1 Bassia scoparia | reverse complement strand
GTCACTAATACGTGTTAGTTACTCCACTCCACCGCTTCCTTCCCTACATTCTTCGGATTAAATTAGCCTATTTAAGAAAGAGCCATTAACAAATCAGTTTTCAAAACATTCAAACATCCTTCAAGGTCTTCAATTCCTTCTATTTTTAGGGCAGTTCTTAAATCTTCTTAAAGCTTTTATGCGATGATCTCTGCACCTTGATAATTTCAATCAGGTATTAAATATATGTACACAGTGTTACTCCTCCACTCCGCTTCTTCCTTCTCCTCTCCGCAATGAGTCCCTCATTCGTCCTCTTCGCTCTTCCTTCCTCTCTACTTCCTTCGTCGTCCTCTTCTCTCTTCTTCGTCCTCCTCTTCTCATCGTCCTCCTCCTCCTCTAGTTCTTTCTTCTTCGTTCCTTCTCTCTTCTTCTTCTTCTTCTTCTTCTTCTTCTTCTCTTCTTCTTCTTCTTCTTTTTTTTCCTTTTTTTTCTGCTCTTCTTCCTTCTTTCCTTCTTCTTCTTCTTCTTCCTTCTTCTTCTTCTTCTTCTTCTTTCTTTCTCTTCTCTTCTTCTTCTGTTGCTTCTCTTCTCTTCTTCTTCTCTTCTTCTTCTTCTTCGTCTTCTTCTTCTGCTTCTTCTTCTTCTTCTTCTCTTCTTCTTAACTTCTTCTCTCTTCTTCTTCTTCTTCTTCTTCTTTCTTCATCTTCTTTTCTTCTTCTTCTTCTTTCTTCTTCGTCTTCTTCTTCTTCTTCGTCTTCTTCCTTCGTTCTTTCTTTCTTCTTCTTCTTCTTCTTCTTCTCTCCTCTCTTCTTCTTCTTCTCTTCTTCTTCTTCTTCTTCGTTCTTCTTTCTCTCTTCTTCTTCTATCTTCTTTCTTCTTCTTCTTTTCTTCCTTCTTCTTCTTCTCTTCTTCTTCTCTTCTTCTTCTTCTTTCTCTTCTTCTTCTTCTTCTTCTTCCTTCTTCTTCTTCTTCTTCTTCTTCTTCTTCTTCTTCTTCTTCTTTCTTCTGTCTTCTTCTTCTTGCTTCTACTCTTCTTCTTCTTCTTTCTCTGTCTTCTTCTCTTCTTCTTCTTCTTCTTCTTCTTCTTCTTCTTTCCTCTTCTCCTTCCTCTCCCTTCTCTTGTTCTTCTTCTCTCTCCTTCTCAAGAAGAAGAAGAAGAAGAAGAAGAAGAAGAAGAAGAAGAAGAAGAAGAAGAAGAAGAAGAAGAAGAAGAAGAAGAAGAAGAAGAAGAAGAAGAAGTAGAGGAGGAGGAGGACGATGAAGAAGAGGAGGACGAAGAAGAAGAGGAGGACGACGAAGAAGAGGAGGAAGAAGAGGAAGAGGACGAAGAGGACTAGGAGGAGGAGAAGGAGAAGGAGTAGGAGGAGTAAAACTTGTACATATATTTAATACCGATCGAAATATATACAGGTGCATCGCATAAAAAAGCTTTAAGAAGAATTAAGAAATGCTAAAATAAGATAGGAGTGAAGACATTGAAGGATGTTTGAATGCTTTGAACTGATTTTTGTTAATGGCTTAGAATAGGCTTAATCGAAATGTAAAGGAAGGAGCGTGAGTGGATGTAAACTAAACACGATAAGGACCGCAAACTTTGGGATGAGTTCATCGAAGGGGTGAATGAGTTTGTTGCCTTCGCTCAGCACCACCCCAAGCTAAATGACAAGGACATGATAAGATGTTCGTGTGTTCGGTGTAAAAACTTTAAGTACTTGGATGTGCTCGACTAAAGGTACATTTCTATTAGAAGGGGTTCATTCCGAACTACTATGAATGGTTATGTCACGGTGAAAGGGCGAGTAGAGGGTCCACCTCGTCTCCTACTCAGTCAAAACATTACCGGGAAATGGTTGTTGATATTTTTGGGAACAACGTTGACCAATCATTTCTTGAGGAGGCAACTTCGGTCGAAGAAGATCCAAATGCGGAAGCCAAGATGTTCTTCGAGTTGCTCAAGGCAGCCGAGCAGCCGTTGTATGATGGGAGCAACATCTCGGTGTTGAAAATGGCTTCTAGAATGATCAATTTGTGCCACATAGGTGCGTAGATGGTATTGGATCATTGTTGAGTGATGCGCTCCCCACCACCCAAAAAACTAAGTGTAGCACATATTACGACACAAAGAAGGTACTCAAGGGATTAGAGCTTCCTCACGAGAAGATACACGCATGCCCCAAAGGTTGTATGCTGTATTGGAAGGACGATGCCGAGCTTGATAAGTGTCGTCATTACGGGTCGAATCGGTACAAGAAGACTTCGAACGATAGTTTGGTTGCCACAAGCTTTGTTGTGTACTTCTTAATAACACCACGATTGCAAAGGATGTTTGTCACTAGAAACATTGCCGAGTCTATGACATGGCATTCTGAAAATTGTCGAGGGCTGGGGAACATGGCTCACCCAAGTGACAGTGTAGCTTGGAAGCACTTCGACAGGACCTTGACGGACTTTGCATCTGAGCCTCGAAATGTGGAACGTATGTAATTCGTGTGAATTAAATACTTCTAACTTGGCGTAGAAATAAGTAATGAGAATCACTCTTAAAACTCAATTTCTAATATTTTAAAATCAAAACCAGAATCACTCTTGTTGTAAGCCTAAATGCAATTATTCTACTATGAGAATCACTCTCAAAGTCTCATAATTAAGATTGTGAAAACTTGTAGCAAACTAGCTCGCAAGATTTTTGAACAAATTCAGAATAAACAAGKAGTTTAGACTAATTGAAACAACGTTTCTTTTTTTTATAACATACAACAAGTCTGATTTTTTACAAAGGATGGTATCACCTATTTATAGGAGATACTCAAGGTGAACCAACGGTTCACATCAAAACTACAAAGCAATGGTCTAGAATCAAAGCCCCTTCTGTGGACTAGAATCAAAGCCCCTTTTGTGGACTAGTCAAAGCAACTTTCGTGGATAGAATTAAAGTAATAAGTACACGAATTGAAAACAGATAAACTATAAATTAACAGAAATTGAAAACAGATTAATCGCACCCTGAGTTCCCACCTTAAGCTACTAGCTGAAGGGTCACATTATTGAGCTACTTGGTTGAGGTGCTTGCTTGCTTGTGAAGTTCACTTCCTTGCTTTGAAGGTTCTAACTATTTAGTTAGAATCGTCACATTTGACCAATGCACAAACCTTGCAATTTTCGATATCAATACTTGGATTTGTGCTAAGTAAAATCTCTTGGTCTTGAACTTCGTTGTTGTGTTAATTCTGTTTCATCCTCCCTTCTTCAATTGGAATTGTCCTCAATTCATGTATCTTCTCATCATCCAAATATCGTGACAAATCTCCATATGTTAAATGTTGCTACACACTGTATTCCCTGGAAGATCAATTTTGTAAGCATTATCTCCACATCTTTCCTTCACCTTGAATGGACCTTCTGCTCGTGGCATTAATTTATTGTTTTCTCTTCCGGGAACCTTTCTTTCCTTAAATGAACCCATACTAAGTCACTGGTTCAAACAACCTTTGTGGTCTTCTCTTATTTGCCTTCTTTTTGTATGATTCTTTTGCCTTTTCAATGTTGGTGCGTATTTGTTTGTGTAACTTCACCATACTTTCAGCTTGCTCTCTAGCATCTCTATGAACATATGAATCCTTGGTAAAGCTATCAAATCAATTGGCACATAAGGATTTACCCCGTAAACAATTTCAAATGGTGAATGCTTAGTAGCAAAAGTTGGTGTTCTATTGTAGCAAATTCGCGCATGGCATAATTTTATTAATCCTTTCCTGTTTTGCTTACTAGACCCTCAGGAGTGCCCAGAGTTTGTTGGTCACTCAGTTTGACCATCTGTTTGTGGGTGATGAGATGTACTAAAAAGTAATTTAGTACCCATAAGTCTCCACAAAGTCCTCCAAAATAACTCAAAAATTTTGTTGTCTGCTATCGTAAACAATGGTTTTGGGCACACCATGTAAACGAACCACTTCCCTAAAATATAAAGAAGCAACATTAATTGCATCTTCAGTTTTGTGACATGGCACAAAGTGAGCCATTTTTGAAAACCGATCACAATAACCATAATTGAGTCTTTCCCTCTTTGAGTTCGTGGCAAAGCCACAATAAATCCATACTAACATCATCCCATGGTTGTCTGGAACTGGCAAGGTGTGTAAGGCCTTGTTGAAATCTACTCTTGGCTCGTTGACAAGTACCACAACGAGATAAGATAGTTTGAACATCTCCAATCATCCGTGGCCAATAGAAATGTTCTTGCAATAATTCCACTGTTTTGTTAATGCCAAAATGCCCTGCTAAACCTCCGCCATGAGCTTCCTTATGAGTAACTCACGAATTGGACATTTAGGAACACACATTTGTTCCCCTTAAACAAAACCCTCCATTTGATGAAAATGATCCTTAGACCCAATTTGTTGGCCTTGATAATTTCACTAAAATCAGGATCAAGATTGTAATATTCCTTAATTAACTCGAATCCTAGTACTTAGCATCAACAGTAGCCAATAATACATGCCTCCTTGATAAGCATCAGCTACTATATTAGCTTTTCCAGCTTTATATTTAGCTAAAAAGTTGAAAGATTGTAAAAATTCTACCACTTTGCATGACGAGCACTAAGCTTATGTTGTCCTTGAATGTATTTCAAAGACTCATGATCAGAATGAAGAACAAAAGCTTGTGGAGTAAATAATGACTCCAATGATTAAGGGCTCTAACACATAGCATAAAACTCTTTATCATAAGTAGAATATTCATTTTTGCACCATTTAGCTTCTCACTAAATAAGCAATTGGCTTACCAGATTAATAAGAACCCGCCAATACATCCCACTAGCATCACACTCCACCTCAAAAGGTTTAGAAAAATCAGGTAAGGCTAGAAAGGTGTATGACAAATTTTTCCTTAACAATCTCAAATGCCCTTTGTGCATTTCCTACTCTCAAATTTCCCGTGTTTAGTACACTCAGTTATAGGAGCTAATAATGTGTTAAAATTGTTGATAAACCTCCTATAAAATGAAGCTAAACATGAAATGATCTAACTTCTGTGATAGTCTTTGGAACCGGCCAAGTAGAAATGGCTTCCACTTTTGATGGATCCACTTTACAACCTTTATCTGAAATGATGAAGCCAAGAAACCAATTTCATTTTGCATAAATGCACATTTTTCAATTTTACCATAAAGTTTTTTTCTTAAAACCTCGAATAATTGGCGTAAATGATTAAGATGATCTTCCTTGTTATGTTGTAAACAAGAATATCATCAAATAGACAACCACAAACTTTCCCAAAAACGGCCTAAGCACTTCATTCATAAGCCTTGAACGTGCTAGGAGCGTTTGAAAGACCAAATGGCATAACAAGCCACTCATATAAACCATATTTTGTTTTGAATGTTGTTTTCCATTCATCTCCCTCTCTCATGCAGATTTGATGATATCCACTCCTAAGATCAACTTTTGAGAACAACTTGGAACACTCATTTCATCTAACATGTCATCTAATCTCGGAATAGGAAATCTTATTTGATAGTAATATTGTTCACAGCTCGACTATCAATACACATTCTCCATGTTCCATCTTTCTTTGGAACTAGTAAAGCAGGAACCGCACACGGACTCATACTCTCTCCACATATCCTCTCCATCAGCTCCCTAATTTGGTTTTGCAACTCCTCATTTCTTTAGGATTACACCTATAGGATGGCTTATTTGGAATTGGTGTCTCAGGAATGAGATCAATTTGATGTTCAATTCCTCTTTTTGGGGTAGGCCAGGGGGTAATTCTTTAGGAAAAACATCCTCAAACTCACCCAGAATTTCACTCAAAGCGGATCATTACTCCACTCCCTCGATTAGTTCTCTACTAATCAAAACAAAAATAATTTGTCCCTTTCCCATTTCACACTCAAATTTTTTCCTGCCTAAAAACACWCTCCCACATAATAGGTTTTCTGTTGGTTTTGGTTTTGTGTTTAGGATMTTCGAAGGTGGTAATGYTAACAAAGTTTTAATTTTTCCATTTTTATTCACTTTGTAAACATTAGTCATGCCATCATGAACCACTTTTCTATCAAATTGCCAAGGACGACCAAGTYGAATATGGCAAGCAGTCATTGGAATAACATCACAAAGTACTTCATCTTCATAATTTCCAATTGAAAAAGACAATAATACTCTATGTCGTACTTTAACTTCACTATCATCATCTAGCATTTCAGTTTATAAGGATTKGGATGTTTTGTCATTGGTAGTGCCAATTTTTTTACAAGTTCAGTTGAAGCAACATTAGTACAACTACCTCCATCCACAATTAAAGTACATAATTTTTTCTTAACTAAACATTTGGAATGAAAAATTGTTTTTCTTTGCTCCTCTTGTTTAGCAATAGTATTAGTGTATAATGACCTCCTTAAAACCAATATTTCACCTTCCATTTCAGGATTACAAATGTCATCATCCATGTCCTCCCCTTCTTCAGTTTCAGTATCCATGAGAGGGTTATGTTCTAATTCTTCTATTTCTTCTATGTCCCGAATAGTCATTACTCTCTTTGTGGGACAATTATTTTGATAATGTCCATAGCCTTGACATTTATAACATTTCACTTTTGACGTTTTATCATCTYATTCTTTGTCCTTTTTAGTGAACTCGGGTTTTTTACTCTTATCAAAGTTGTWAGCACTAGAATTACCTTTAAAAGTACTCACAAACTTAGGATTAGTCTTATTTATAATCGGCCTTTTCTTTTGATTATCAATTTTAAGTGCTAATTTACAAGCTTCTTCAAAATTTAAGTAAGGATATATCTCAACTTTTTCTCTTATCTCATTATTTAGGCCACCTAAGAATCTGCCTAATTTTTGTTCTTCCAATTCATCAATTTCACAAACAATAGATAGTTTTTCAAATTCCTTAATAAAATCTTCAATAGATAAATTGCCTTGCTTAAAAGTAGACCATTTAACATACTGATTTTGCTTGTAAGTAGATGATAAGAACCTTTTCATTAGCTGTTTTCTCAATTTTTCCCACGTAGCAAGCTTAGACTTTCCTTCCTTTTCCCTTTGCTTTTTAACACCATCTAACCAAATGGATGCATATTTGGTCAGTTTCAGAATCGCCACTTGTGTGTTTCCTCTCCTCTGGTGTATCTTTGTATTCAAAAACGTTCCAAAGAACGCTCCCATTCAAGATAAACCTCTGGATCAATTGTTCCATCAAATTCTGGAACTTCAATTTTCAAACCCCTATCATCACTCCTCTCTTTGTGTTCCTCACCAACAGTTTGTTTTTTAACATAACTTAATGTGATATTCTCCACCATGATTTGTAATGCTTGAGTTTGCTCAAGTAAAGCATCTATTATTTTATCCCTTTATCATTACTAGGCTGACCTCCTCATTTTTTAATGTTCAATTTAGTCAAATAATAAATCAGCAAAGTTACTGTCCAGAATTTCTGTTCAAAAATCGTTTTTCAAAACACGAGAAATGACCTTTAAAAATTATGAAACTTGCATATATTAAGATTATTATGTCCTTAATATGTGACAAATTTCAGAACTTAAGTCTTAGTCGTTTAATACCAGTTTTATTTTATTAGCCATGGTCAGTTTTACCGAATTTAAAAACTTGCAATGATCGTGTCAATAACAGTAGCAAAAGTCCATATTAAATTCTGAAATTGTACAGTTAGAAAGTAGACATAATAATAGTAATTTCAAAAAAAGAATCACCTTAAAAGTCGATTTGAGCAATGAGAACGAGCATAAACAATTACCTCAGAAAATGTTTTTTTAGCGGCTGAACTTCTTTTACGTTTTTTTTTCTTTTGGAACGTGCAAGTATGAGACTACTCACAAACTTAAGCTCTGATACCACTTGGAACGTATGTAATTCGTGTGATTAAATACTTCTAACTTGGCTTAGAAATAAGTAATGAGAATCACTCTTAAAACTCAATTTCTGATATTTTAAACTCAAAACCAGAATCACTCTGTTCTAAGCCTAAATGCAATTATTCTACTAGGAAATCACTCTCAAAGTCTAATAATTAAGATGGTGAAAACTTGTAGCAAACTAGCTCCCAAGTTTTCGAACAAATTCAGATAAAACAAGCAGTTTAGACTAATTGAAACAACGTTTCTTTTTTTATAACATACAACAAGTCTGATTTTTTACAAAGGATGGTATCACTATTTATAGGAGATACTCAAGGTGAACCAACGGTTCACATCAAAACTACAAAGCAATGGTCTAAATCAAAGCAACTTATGTGGATAGAATCAAAGCCCCTTTTGTGGACTAGAATCAAAACTTTTGTGGACTAGTCAAAGCACTTTCGTGGACCAGAATTAAAGTAATAAGTACGAATTGAAAACAGATAAACTATAAATTTAACAGAATTGAAAACAGATTCATCGCACACTCGAGTTCCACCTTAGCTACTATGAAGGGTCACATGTATTGAGCTACTTGGTTGAGGTGCTTGCTTCGCTTGTGAGAGTTCACTTCTTGCTTTGAAGGTTCTAACTATTTAATAGTTAGAATCGTCACATTTGACCCAATGCACAAACCTTGCAATTTTCCGATATCATACTTGGATTTGTGCTAAGTAAAATCTCTTTGTGAACTTGTTTGTTGTGTTTAATTCTGTTTCAGAGATCCTTTATCCCCTTTTTTGTTTTTTTGTGTGCCGAGAGGTTTGTCTCTCCTAATAAGAGATGCAGAAAGAAGAAATAAATACATGGCGTTCGTGGTGGAGACATGTCCAACCTATCTCACAATTTGCTCTTTGCTGATGAATAGCCTCCTTTTTGTTCGAGCTACGGAGGAGGAAGTCAATAATGTGACGTGAGATTTGTTCGAGACATGTCCAACCTTCTCACATTTGTTCTTTGCTGATTGCGACAAGGGTAGGACATTCCATAGTCGTAGCTTGCTTTGCTGTTTTGCTTACGTTGTTGAGTGGTTTGTGTTGCTTTCAGCGGTTATGTGTGTGGTTGTGTGCTGCTTTGCTGCATTAAGTAGCCTCCTTTTTGTTCGAAGCTAAGGAGGAGGAAGTCGATAATGTGACTGAGATTCTTATCAATATGAGATTGCTTTAGGGCAGAAAATTAATATGGATAAATCTGAGATGTCTTTTAGCCGAAATGTCAAGCCGGAGAAGAAAAATATGCTTCAGATGAAGACGACTTTTAAGGCTGTTGATGGACATGACAAATACTTAGGATTGCCCACTTTCATGGGTGGTTCGAAGAAACAGATTTTTCAACATATTCAAGATCGTGTTTGGAAGAAACTCAAGGGTTGGAAAGGAAAACTAYTATCTCAAGCAGGAAGGGAGGTTCTTATTAAATCTGTGGCGCAAGCTATACCAACGTATGCCATGCAATGTTTTTTKATTCCATGTAGCATATTGTATGAMATTGAAAATTGTGCAGGAATTTCTTTTGGGGTCAACAAGCGGAGGAGAGGAGGATGTCTTGGATTTCGTGGGACAAAATTTGTAAGCCAAAAAATGATGGAGGATTGGGTATGAGGAATTTGGTGTTGTTTAATAAAGCTCTTCTTGCTATCAAGCATGGCGTTTGCTCACAAATCATAATTCCTTGATGGTTAAAGTGTTGAAAGGGAAATATTTTCCTCGCTCAAATTTTATGGAAGCAAAAGTTGGTTCGAATCCCAGTTTTACTTGGAGGTCCATTCGTTYGGCAAAGGAGTTACTTGTCAAAGGGGCTCATAAATTGGTGGGGAATGGCTTGAATATTGATGTTTGGAATGACCCTTGGTTGCCATCGATGTCAGGGTTCAAACCTTTTCCACGCAATGATCTTAATGAGGATGCCCCTTGGCTGGTTTATGATCTAATGGAGAATGGGAGTTGGAACATGGGCCTCATTGAGACGTTTTTTCAGGAGGTGGAAYAAGAGGATATTCTCAAGCTTGCTATTTCTGAAAGGAATGTGGAGGATAGATGGCTATGGCACCATACGATGCATGGTAATTTTAGTGTAAAGAGTGCTTATTATGTGGCTATGAAAGAGGCTCAAGCTGAAGGCATTGCAGGTGTGAATGGAGTTCAAAAAGGTTTATGGAAGGCTATTTGGGATCTCAAACTCCCTCCTAAAATTCGGATGTTTGGCTGGAAGGCCTTGCGAGGTGCTTTACCTGTCAAGGTTCATATGGCAGCAAGGGGTTTGGAGGTTGATGAGATGTGTGATAGATGCGGGGAAGACAAGGAAACCGAGGTTCACATGCTATTTCACTGCCCAGAAGCAAAGCTATTGTGGCTTACATCTCCCCTACAGTTAAATGTCGAGGAAAAAAAATGAAGCCTTRATTTATGATTTAGTTTATGAGTGGTCTCGGGTGAAGAAGGTGGAGCCATGGTGGGAGCTTTTTTGGAGTATTGCTTGGGGTGTATGGCTGCAAAGAAATGCTTGGGTGTTTACTAAGAYAAGGAGTGATGGGATTCTCACGCTTCAAAGGGTTGTCGGTGTTGTGGGGGAGTATGATTTGGCTTTACAAAATAAATGTYAGAGMCTTCCAATTAACAATGAACACAAGGTGAAATGGRAGGTGCCACCTGTTGGGGTTATTAAGGTGAATGTCGATGCTGCCACGTTTGATGGGAAGTCGATTGGTTTAGGGGYTGTTATGCGTGATCATGTTGGGGATGTGGTTGTAGCTACGATGGAGGTGGTTTCTGGTGGTTTTGATAGTGCGGTTGCGGAGGCTTTGGCCTTAAGACATGATCTAAACATAGCTTGTGATGTGGGTTTTCGTAGATTGATCTTGGAATCCGATTGTTTGCGGGTGATTAATCAGCTCAAACAAGGCTTTGGTGATGGCAGTAGCGTTGGCTTAATTGTCGAAGACATCTTATGCAAGGCTTCTCAGTGCCTTTCTATTTCGTTTTCTTTCATTAGAAGGGAAGGTAATCAAGTAGCTCATATGTTAGCAAAGGAAAGCAAGAATTATAATGAGCTGCGTGTTTGGCTCGAAGAAATCCCTTGTAATTTCCAACATTTGGTTTATTTTGATTTACATTAATGAAATTGCTTTTCCTGTCAAAAAAAAAAGAAATATAACGACCTTAAAAATATGAAAAAACAAGTTCAATTAACAAACTCAAATTAGCAGCATAACTACAGCAACCATATGTTCTCAGATTTTAAGTTAGGAATTTAAAGTTGAAATAAGGTTAGGTTAGTAATTTAAGTGAGTCAAGGTTAAAAAAACTAAGTTAACGTTAATTAAACAATGTTAACAACTGATTATAGTATAATGGCAACGGTGTGTAATTAATTAGAAACTAAGTGCCACGATGTGTAATTATAAAAGTTAAGTTGTCGCCGCGTGTAAAAAACAAAAACACAGTACCACCATGTAGAATTTCCCAAAAACAAATATAGCAACAAATTTTAGTTTTGGTGTTTAAAGTGTTAGGAGAGCATTGATGAGAATTGATCCTCAAATCTTCTATGAYTGAAAGATCGAGAAGCTTTAATCATATAAGGTATCTCTCACTCTCATATAAAAACAAATTAAGATTGAAATTAATTGCAAAATAGGATAATGTCAAAGCTTTGTTTAGAAGGGATGGGATGCAAATRTGCAATATTGTCAAAACACTTAGGATATTTAAATTCGAACCTTTGAYCATAAGRATTAAAGTTATATTTTTTTGTTGAACACTTAGCGCGAAAAGCAAAAAATTTGATCAACTTTTACGTTTTAGAAATTCACCCAACCAAAACCAGATATTCATCAGTTCATAATCAATTCTAATCATTTATGATGCTCCTACTTTACTACTTGTATATTTTTGTTTTGTTTTTTTGAAAGCCACAAAGGTGACATGAGAATTATTTCCAAAATCTCTTAAAATCGGAAGAGAAACTCGAATTACTAAATTATATCTCACTCTCATTTTCAATCTATTATGATTTATTAGTTTTTTTTTATGCTTATTATGATTTATAAGTTAATCACACATAGGATAATTCTTAGGTTAGCCGCAGTGGATCCGCTGGATATGCCAAATACAAAGTGAAACTAAAACTGTAACCTCATATTTGAGATGGCACGAGAAATCTACATAACTCAGAAAATATCAGAAACTAGTTGCTGCTTGAAACACACAATAGAATCTGGAAAGCTGGCCAAGTCTAAATCAATACTTACACCAATGATAGTGACGGATTTTTTAACCCTAAAATTAACACSTTAATAATAAGTCATAGGACATTTACAAATGAAAACAATTACTATTGTACTTTGACAAAACTTTGAACAATTTACAAAATATAATACATTCGCCCCTTTCATGAAGAGAATACAATATGTAAATCRTAAAAACAAAAGGAACTGTATAAGAGAGAATAGAGACAGCACAGATTTTAAAAGGCCGTACAAACATCCGATCAAATAAAATCAGCTGGCACAACCTGCCTGCTGATATTGCTGTATTGTGTGACAAGCATACATTTCATATTAACAGGAACAGCCCTRCATGAAACGCCGCCATATTTTAACTGAGACCATCCGCAACTTGTAGAAGAGAAAACAAAGAGCACTTCCAGAAGATGAACCATGGTGGCTGATGYATATTATTAAGTTGTGCTTCTCTCTGCCTTTTAGCCTTTGCATGTTAAAGCTCAGTGCACCATGTTCATACACCAAGGATCACGAAATTATTTGCTGAAGTCCTATCCTTTACGCCATAAGAAATGTAAACTTAATGCATTTTGTGCAATGAAAATACAACCACCTTCTGAAGCTTCAATTACATGAACCTTCACTTGAGATTACTGCAATGTCTGCCCTCAAACCCCTCGCAAACCAGAAGCATCTAAAATAGATGCATATCAAAAGAAAAATCAGCTCAACATCAATAATTTATGGTTTAATGACTATGTAAGATGGGCTTTATAGTTTAAGTAATGATATATCTCCACATTTTTAGTTTTTCACAAATAAGAAATTCAAACACATATCTCAAGCAGGCAAGCAGCAAACTAAGAAGTTATATTTGTTACTACACAAATGTCATCCTCTAAGGAGCTATCGATGTTATCCTTSTTAAAAAGAAAATTCAATAATTTAAACAAAAGAAAAAAGAGCTTTGATCATTCAGGAGTTCCCTATTGTGATGTGTGCTGCCTCGATACACAAGGATAGTGTCACTATCTCAAATGAAATCCTGTACACTAATCAATTAATCATAATTGCTACTCTACTTAACTCAAAGGAACATAATCAAATGGCTTGCCTTATGAATCATGAAGTTATTATGTTGTAAACTTACAATCACTTTTTTGGAAAAGGCAAATTCCTAAGAATTAAGGAATCCTAAGTTTGGCATAGTGTTAGGGACCTCTTGTAGCATCTGCTTACTTTGTTTCTATCAAAGCCCCTTTTTTAGTGTCAAACTTTATCAAAGATATGGCTCTAAATGAACATAGACAAAGCAGAGTACAAGAGGATTCTTTTCTCTGATCATRTTATAAAGAAGAAAGAGACCTTTCCTCACAGTACAATAGGAGCATGATGTTACTATAATTAAGACAAGTTATGCCTTATGAAGTACTCCATATTAAGTAGCTCGCGCTTTCTTAATTTCCCTTCTAAAGAGTCTTATTTGCACCAAATTGTTGTAGAAAACGTGGAAGCAATACAGGAATAATTTTGTAGAATGTGCGGACAGTTTGATTTCATTTCCTAACTAATTCGTGCAAGATCACTGAATTATGTTTATTGTCAATTTGTCATAGGCTCATAGCATACATACAGTTCATTTATGAAGTTAAAGCTTACAAAGGGGGGAAAAAAGTTAATAGAGTAGAAACTTACACATGGAATTTGACGAATATGTCAGAAACCAGACTGTATTATTAAAATACATTCTCATCTTTTCTCCTAGCTGCTGCAGTTAGTTTAAAGAGATGCAGCCCAATAGGGTTATTCCGACCATTCAAAGTGAATAGAAGACTTCCCCAATAACTCTAAGAGACGGAATATAGATCTGAACACAGTCCTGTATGCATCCTGTCAAGCAGTTGGCCAAAGTAAAATGAAATCAAAGCTGCTTCTACAAACCGGCTTTCTGCAAACATTAAGAATTTTAAGATATTTGTCTTCGACACATATGAGCATTTTTAACAATCTTCCGACACATATGAGCATTTTTAACAATCTTCTAGCTTGAAATATTAGTTATTGAAGACAACATCAAGATCATAATTCCGATTGATTTTTGGTGCACAAATCCAATTGCTTCACTAATTAAAGGTATATAACTGAACAAAAGAAAGTGACAAATCTACATATTTACAAACCTGACTTATTCAACTAAGGCTCAACTCTGCTCGCAAACTATCAGCTCAACACAACTCATAGGCTACGATTTGCCTTCATGTCGGGAGTCGTTACATGAATGGATTGACCCTGAGTTTAAAACCCCAAACATTTCCCTGGACATACAGCCTCCTGAGACATCTGAAGCTCAGCAAAGTAACAGATAGCTTGAACCACAAGATAGAACATTGAACAGTGAAAACCCTTTCTGCAAATTGATATGCAGAAGATGAATGTATGACAGTAATCTTAGAAGGAATCTCAGAAATTCTGCATAATCATTTCCTTGAATCAAACTTTTGGAATATGATTGGCTTTGAAGACTTGAAGTTATGTCAGTTGTCTTGCTGAAAAAGTAGTTTTCAATTTCTGGCTAGCATCTCGAATGAGTGGAAATTCTAGGTTAATAATGAAAGATGAGTGATCTTCTCCCCTAATATATTGTAGATTTCCATTCATGATTCTGACAAGCTTGTGGCCAATGTACAAGCCCAGTCCTTCTCTTGACATACACGTGCTGCGGTGGAACATCTCCTGGATAAGATCTTCTGGGACTCCTGGGGATGGATGTGTAATCCTACAAGACAACTGGCTTGTAAGCATACAAAATGACCAAGTACTGAATGAGTTTTTGTTGGCAATCTAGCCTTAATCCAATTCAAGATCACATTGATCTAGCCTTCAAGCACTAACCCTCCCTCAACCCCATTGGAGAAATTTTAATAATATAAAGTAAGATGGCATTTGAGGATTGCAGAATATACTGTGCAAATATAGAAATATGATAATTACCTGAATTCAACATGAAGAAGCTGCAGCTTTTTTCCAAGAGATTCCTTTTTAGGATTTACCATAAAGATGACTGAGGAACCACTGAATGCAGGGGTAAAACGGACAGCAACTGTCAAGAATTCTGAAAGGATTTGCTGAAGCCTCAAATTATCCCCATGCAGATAGAAAGATGATAGATCAGTAGGTAAATTACGCATGAGCTGCACCTGGCTTTCCTGGCTTGGCGGCATCACCTGACTTATGACAGCCTCAAGAGCTTCGCCAAGATTGAACTCTATACTATTTGTTTCCAAGTAACTGCAAGCAACAAGTGGATAACCAAAGAGGCAAATTCAGACAAAAATAAACTTTGTTATAATGAACAATATAAGGCTATTCAGAGAACTTGAAATTCAAACTATGACAATTAGCTTCAAAATACAAATATAGGGGAAAMAAAATTGCAAATGATTCAAATATTRAATTAGATATTCTACCCTTCCTCAATACTAGGGATGTCATTGTCTTGAGCTATCTTCATCAATTGATCTTCACACAATGACCTTGTCCCCAGCAGTTGCTTTTGCCCTCCACTCAATTCAGATGACTCCAATAAATTGCGAGTAAATATCATTCCTTCCATTGGATTTTTAATCTGCCCTCGAAGATACGACAACTTGTTTAAGGTACTCTCTGCAGCCTTTTGTGAAACCTTCTGTAAGTGTAGGGTATATTGAAGTTCAGGGCTAGGTAAATGTAGAAAACACAAAGCTCCAGTAACTTTTCCCTCAGCAGTTCGCGGACTTGCAGAAAGCAATGTTTCAATACATTTACCATGCCGATCAATGAACATAAAACACACTTTATCTGCATCCCCATCTTCAATTACTTTATGTAGTAATATCCGGAGCCTAAGTAAGGAGTCTTGATCTTTGACCTGGCAACCGGTACCTTCTGTAGTGAACACCTCTCCAAGAAGCATCCGACCTATGACTTCCTCTTTTTTAAAGCCAGATAACTTTTCCATTGAATCATTCCACTCTAAACAAAGACCTTGCTCATCCATCATAATTATTGGAGGAATAAGATTATTATGGTTCCTCACAATTCCAGTATAATCACCCTGTAGCTGAGTATATTTGTCCATGATGCTTTTCTGTAAAGTAACATCCTGCCCAACAAAGCATATCCCTGTAACATTTTCATTCGTATCCCAACTACAGCACGCATTTACTACAACCACAGGATTATTATTCTTTTCCATGGAACCGAATGTTTTTAGTTGCACTTCAACATTTTTTTCTTCTCTGCCTGACAGTTCATATTAAATAGAAAGAATTCAATAAAGGAGAATAACATAGATTTATAAAGGATGCAGAGCTGGACTAATGGGTGAACAAGAACTTAATGCACATGCATAGTCTTTCAAAAAAAACACATATTTGCATGGTGCTTATTTTTTTACAAAACTTTTCTCGAATAAGAAGGAAAGAAAGTGAAGGGGGGAAGAAACTCAAGCACTATGGCATGATGTATAATGAAAATTTCATTTTGGCATGAATATATAACCACAAGGCCACAACCATGTGATGAGCTCATAAAAGATGGGATTTTGATTTCAATATAAATTAGGGAACTACAATAGAAAGATTTAAAATTGCATATATTCAACTATTAAGTTCAACTAGAAACGATAAATAGACACTATAGAAAGATAGGAAATCCACGCATATGAGAAGCCTAACAGCAAGTGTGGTGAACATTGGCATCCTCCTAACCTTGAAAAAATATAGTTTCTCCGTTTCACAATACTCAAAGTCTCAAGCCGTTGAAATTGCACAAAAACGAGGAATGACAAAAAGAAAGGGACTCATTTGATRAGGAGCTAGATGCCAAACCATAATGAATGAAAAGTTGCAAGTATTTTGAAATTTCTATAAAATAAATGGGTTGCAAGTATTGAGAAATGGAAGAAGTGTATAATACAATATCTCAAAATAATTTGTAATGCTATATTACCTTGTACAGCAGAGGAGAGCATTTTTTTAACTATTTCAATTGTTTCATTGACCACCACATCAACTAAGGGTAAGCCAATCGCTTTATCTATAAGAAGACCAGTTATTTCAGCCACTTTTGCATTCCATCCATTTATAACACCAGATGCATCCACTGAGAAAATTGGAACAGCAGCAGACTCAATGAGACGAATCATCTCATTAGTGACAGTTTTGAGATTATTCACTAGTGAGCTATCGACTCCGGGTACATTCACAATCATTTTTGAATTTTCTGCAGCCGATTTTGATTTGTTTTCGGCACTGCCCTTCAATAATCCTCTTAATATGAGTTGCAAAGAATGGATAGCGTCCATTTCCATATCTTCCCAAGGAAGACTTCGCCACTTAACTACCTCCAAGAAAGCCTGAAATGATGACCTTGGATGCATCTTTCTTCTATCATCCGTATCCACAGGGTCATGTTTGGCACCACCCCATTTTATTTCCTTTGCTGTATGAGACCTAAACCAAAACAAAATATCTTTTGGAGTAATTCTAACAGCAACCATCCCACAGACCGAATCCCCAAGTTCTGAAGCATTAGGATAACCAGCTTCCATCAGGCTATCAGTATTTAATCCTTTCGTAGCTCCATGGTGATGAAAGAGCCAGTGCGCTATATCACCAATTTGTTCCTCGGTTGGGGCAATACCAAGCCGCCAGACTTTACTGTTGTAAAGGAGAGCAGCTCCATCGCATTTAATGAGGTCCATAACATTTGGTGACTGGGTAACGATTGCTATGGGGGAATCCCTCATGAGCATGTCACAAATCACAGTTTGAATCCTCAAGATGTGCTTTTCCTTCATTTGAGCAGACAACTCAACTTCCTTGTTAATCTGCATGCCAAACACTTGAACTAAAAGCTCACATGCAAACCTTTGAGGGAATGGAACAAACCTGGATCTTGTATGATGACACACAACCAAGCCCCATAATTTTCTTCCTCTTCGTTGATCATTAACCTCATCGTCTTCCTCATTGATAGTCACAGCCATTACAAGAGATGCAATGGAACCCATATTTGCCATGTACTGTGCATGGCAACCATGCGGAGCTCTTAAAGTTGACCCGCCGAGACTCAATGGTTGAATTAATTTGTCATCTTGAATTACCTTTACAGGGGAAGCAAGACAATCACATATCATCCTCACTTTGTTTCTCAAGAACAAAAATCTTGAAGCTTGCGGTATATCCGTTGCCGGATAATGCAAACCAAGATAAGAATCCAATCCCTGCCTACAATACTCAGCAATTACCTCACCATGCTCATCTTCATGAAATTTATACACCATAACCCGATCATAACCCGTTAAGTCCCTCACTTCGTTCACTAAAACATCACACAAAAGCTGAATATTTTGGCTTGGTAGCGATTGCAGTCTTGAAATGGCCTTAGATGCAAGCTTATGAGATATTAAGGCCCCTGCAGTAGTTATCAATGTATTATCATCTAGATTCACTGGCTCCAAATCTATCACCAACCCCACATCGATTCTATGTAGGATAGCAAACAAGGGCTTATTTGAGTTCTTACAATGAACAAGTATGGGATTGAGGAGATTAACCTCAGGAAAACGTACAGCTTTTTGCAGTGCAGAAACACTTGATGAACAAAAAAGACTTCTTACATCAGTTCCAAACGTTAGAGCCTCTTGTTGTTTCATGTTAGGGACAGCCACTGCACCCAAATCCAACATCTCAGGGGCATTTTCACTATATGCAAGGACGCTGAAGTCCTGCTCGTCAATGGCAATCAGACAACCAAATGACTGAACGAGGCTCCCCCTTTGAATCTTTTGAAGATAGGATGACACTGTTGAAGGAGCAATATTTCCAGTAGAGTTTGACAGATTGATATCGACTGAAGACGAATAATCAAAAAGGCGCTTAGACTCGTCAAAATCCAAAGCAAGTTTAGCATCAATTGGGGTTTGGGCCATAACCCGGGCATCATGCCTTGTTCTAGCCGAACTTCCMCTAGAACTTGTCCTATTAGTCGACCTAGAAGACATCTTTTGACAAAAATTCTTCTCTCTTCTGCCAGCTACCCAAACCACTACCTTAGTCAGTTAATCTAACCTACAAAACCAGAGTATTATTAGTATTCCGCTTTATAAACAAGTAAATATATCCATTACAATTAACAAAGATCAAATTTTTGAGTAAACCCATTTCATATTAGCTTTCAATTATCACCAAGAAACAATCAAAACCAGATTATTGTTAGTTTTCAACTTTTCTTATTCCCCAGAAACAAGTTTGCATCCTTACAATTAAACAAAGATCAATTTTGAGTAAACCCGTTTCATATTAGCTTTCAATTATCACCAAGAAACAATCAAAGTTAAGTACAATCAACATATAACAACAAAACCCATTTCACTTCTCTCATTCAATATAAAACCAGTATTGTCAGTTTCTCAATACTGAAAAAAAGTAGATATTTTAAATTAAAAAAAAAGACAAAATTCAATCTTGAACTAACCCCATTTTATATCTGCCTTCATTATCACAGAACAAACTTTCATAGCCACAATCATCAACAAATTCAGAAAACAATAACATTTGATTTTCCTATCGAAATTCCCACATTTACATTCTACTAATCATCAGTTATTACCACCCACATAAATTCATAATCAAACACATGAAAACAATTCAATTATACAAATACAGCTTCATTTCAGTCAATTAGCAAAGCAACAGGACATACCTGCAAAAAAAAGAAGGAAGAACTTGGAATGAAAGAAGTAAGAAGGAAGAAACAGAAGAGAGAATCTGTGACTTACAAGACAACTAATAGTAGTAGCAGAAAGCATGATTCGTACTAGAAGAAGAGAATGCGAAACCCACATTAAAGTTGAGAGATATGGACAGAATTACAGAATCCTGGAATTTTGATAAAGTTGGGAACTATATAAATGGATGGTCACCATAAAATGACATTGATGATGCCAAGCAAGGGAAGCTGAGAGCTCACCCACGTCAAGGTTTCCCTTTCGATTCATGGCTGGGTCCCACGTTGGAGCTCAGACCTAGCCACTCTGCTGCAAATCTTGCAAATCCAATCATACATTCCAGCGTTCCAGGTGTCGATCTTTGGTCCAACCTGGAAAAAAGCCTATTTCAATGTTCTATGAATTTCATAATCAGGTTGATTTTAATGTTTTGTGAATTACGGAATATCACTGTGTTTCTAAATGTTCTAATCATTTTAATTTAGCACAAATGTCAATGGACGTTTAGTTTTTATCATACATTTAATTATACATATCAAAAATTATAAAAATTATATTCCGTATATCCTTGTAGTACTCATTCAAACGAATTAAACAAGACTCCTCAGGACCATATCTTGAATTATATGTTTTATTCTATTTTCGTACACTTTTCAAAATCATTTTTGGTTAAATGAAACAAATTACTTGTATATTTGATTCAGTGACTAACTAAGTTTTGTTTAAGTTGAGATTATTTGATTCATTTATATATTTGGTCGCTACCAATTTTTATTTACATACCGTATGATTTTAATCAATGAATAAACTTTCTTTTTGTTTCAAAATGAAACAAAATATTTTTCATGCATTTAAGGAAGAAATTTAAAGTTGTAAATGAAAAAATTAATCAAAATTTTTTGGTGCTAAGATAGTCACAAGGCGGGGATTCCTGCAACCGAGCGGGAAGTTTATCCACTTGAGCTATCCTCACTCTCGTTAATTAATCAATACTCCGTATAATTTTAAGACAATAATTATAACCTGAAACTTTTTTTTTTGCAATCTTATAACTCAAACTTGGTTGTATTAAATTAATATGATTTATTTTTCTAATTACATACCTTAATCTATTCCTAAAACTGCATTCAAAAGGATTTGTTGCATTTAAAAAGAAAAGGAGTATTAAAAATTAAACAAAGTGGGTGCATGCTTTTAAGTTAGTTAATTAGTATTTTAATCTGATCGTTGTCCATATGAAACTTTTTTTTTTCTTTTTAAAAAACGAAATCTATGAAAATTTATTTTCTCTATTTATATATACAATCATCATAGAGCAAACTCTAAAACTTCATACATACGAAAACATTATAAGGGAGTAGTATTTTGAAAGTTTAAAGTGAGTAAAACACATAATTTTTGATACTTAATGAGTTAATGCTTATCTATATATAACTATTACTAAGCAATCCACCTCCCAAATTTTCCCTCCTAAATTTCCCTCCCAAACACACTATTAATTTTTGCATAAAAATGTAAAAAGACATTTAAATGAAGGTTAATAAATGTGTTTTTGAGTAAAATTTATATATTTATTATTCATTATAATTCTAAATATTTTTTGTCAAAATAAAACCTTATTTTTAATAATGACAATTTAAAATATCAAATATCGTATTAATTTTGTTTAGAGCAATTTATTTTTAAATTGAAAACCGAGCATATGCTCGGGAGATTATCTAGTGTGCTTATAAAAAGAAAACTATTAAGGTAATCGAATGTCGCAGAAATAAAATATATTATACTTCTCGGATTTTTAATATTCTCATTGTTTTTCTTTTTTAGAAGTTGCAATATAATTGCCCATTATGAAATTTGGAATGTAGTTTTAATTAAATTTACTTTATCATTCATATGAATATAATAAATAATGTATTGTGAAGTAGTATCTTTTTACTTGACTTTTTGATTATTCTTTTTTTTTGCTAGAGAGACAAAGGCGGTAGATATTTACAACAGTGGAGGAGGAGGAGGAGGAGGAGTATGAGGATTCGAATTCTCGACTACTAGGATCAAAGGTGGAGTTGGAGCCACTTCTCCAAACCCTACCATAATTTGGATTATTCAATTGCATGTGATGTGTTTTTTTTTTCTTTCTCTACATGTTATCGTTTAATTGCATATTTTGGGCCACACGACACTTTCTTTTCCTCTTTATCTTTATTCTTTTGACATGAAAAATGAATTTCATTAATAAAAGTAGTCACACGACATCTATGTCAGGTATGAGTACATAAACTAATAAGATTTAAAATACGAAAATAAGTAAATCCCTTACTCTAAAATGTGAGTAATTTCCCCAAAGTGTATTTACTATCATACCTCCAATGTCCTTTATTTTACTACTTGCCATTACCATTTGTTAATTTGTCGTTCTGCTCACTTCTGCTTACTCCTCTGGTTAGTTGCAACGCTTCACTTCTCCTCATCTCCTTCTTTTCTTCATCTCCTCTTCTTCTAACTCTTCTCTTCCCATTACTCTTTCTTTCTTTGCTTTCTTTTACTGTACTTGCGACCATGGCCTCTTAACAAGCATTTCTTTCTGAGGGTGGTGGATAAGATGAGCTTGAATGATCGATTATTTCAAGTTGAGATTTATAGGTATGCATCGTGATTTCTGGTTTTTGTTTTAGGGGTTTGGCTCATGAGTATGCAATCGTTAATTAGGATTGAATTTGGTTTTGAAATTTTTGTGTTGAGTTCGGTTGTTTAGGATTTTCGGATTTTGAGAGGTTTGAATTAGGGTTCGGATTTATGGGGGTTGAAGCGTTTTTGAAGAATTGAATGAAACGAAGAAATCGAAAAACATCGAACTAGCATAGGGTTTTGTTAGGAAGTTTCAGTAGCATTTTCATTCGCTTTCGATCTCCTCCTTCGATCGTCAATGATGGCTTCCGACTCTCCAACACTAACTCCTTTTTTAGTATATCTAGGGTTTCTGAATTCAACCTTCTTGTTTTTTTCGAATTACGGTTTGGATCGCAATTGAGAGCTTGAATTGGGGTTTGGAAGATTAAAAAAAGAATCGATTTTTTTTTGAAATTTTTTCTATTTTCTGCAACTTTGCGAGTGTGCGATTGAACACAGCAGGTATGCTTGCATTAATTTGGATGACCTTTCTTATAATTTTCCTGAAAGAGTTTCATAGGGAGGAGAAATAAGCTTATTAATTGAGTTATTATTATGGCAGGTGAGGTGGAGCTTATTTTGGACTTTGTTGTTTGTGGAGAAGGGAATCTATGGCCACTGAGTCGCCTTGTATACTGGTTAGTTTCATTTTTCTTGCTCTACTATGCGTACTGTATGTGTTCATTGTATTCTTATGGTTTTTGGGTGTTTTGTGCTGATTGCTATATTTTTTATTAATTATTATGCATGAGATTGATTTAGTTTTAATTTGGGTTCACATGTAGCGGATCATAAGCTGAATTGGTAATGAATGATATGATTGAATTATGATGTGGAAGTGTTTTGTTATCATTGTCTAACATATTTATTTTTATTAAAGCTGCAGTAGACCTGTTCAACCTTTTAACATTTAATTGCATAAGAAATGCATTATGACCTTTTGCTCACTTCTGATCGTCTTGCCCAGGTTGTTCCTTTTCCTTTTTTTCTTTTACTTATTCGTTATCTTCAAGGGCTTTTGGTTCTTCAATTGCAAAGGCTAAGCTTGCATAAACCATGATTGTTTAGTAGAAATTCATGAAGTGTACACGTTTCTTTTTTATATACAATGTCTAATATGTTGTCCAATATAATTCATCTTCAAAAAACAGCATTAATATTACTCTATTGTATTCDTTTTCATTACCACTTATTACTATGTACTTTACTTTTACTACCTAAACATGTGGGTGTGATTCTTAATTACTATAATGAATGAAGAATAACAGATGCTAATTATATATTGAATTCTTRAAGCTTCCTTGTCATGAACATGTATTTGAGGTTTAGCGTCCTTAATTCCATGGGATTCCTTGAAACCAGAGTAAATGTGAGTCACTTCATAAACTAACCAAAGTAGAATAGTTCTGAATGAAAACAATTTGATTTCAATTGTCGGTTTGTATACTGATAGAACTCAAAAGGGGTAGAGTACGGTGATGCTTTGACTTTTGTTATGCGCTATTGTTTGATACTTGGGTAAGCATATCGTTAAGCACAGATTAATGTATCAGATAATAGTACTCATTTATGTATGAGTAGAAGTTAAAAGGTAATGTGATACGTGTTTCTAAATCTGCTATGTGCTGATACAAATTATGCTTCGTTCAAAATATGAATATGAACTACGGGCTCATATGAATTCACATATAAACTCATTCAATTCGTTACTGAGTTGGTTTGAACCGAATCTTTATAAAGCTATTATAGCTGAACAGATTAATTTCTACGTAACAGTTATAGCTAAATCTATTGTAGCTTTCACCATAGCTTTTTATGGCATTATTTMTGGATGGTCTGAACTGTATGGAACTAATTCGAGCAGAAACTTAATTGAAACATTCTCATCGAAAAGGATTAAGGAAAATTATTAATAATCTTAACGAAAAGAAGTTGACACTTCACTTATTTTTATTCTTGTACTTAGTGCTAATATGATCTAACTTTTTTTAGGGTGTTGGGAAAGTAATTGTGAAAAGGAATGCAGGGTATTCAACTGCGATGCTGGCCCTTCTCTAGTGTGTGAGGTGGCAAAAAGAGGTATTGATAGATGTTTCCTAAGTATTAACCAGATATGCTTTATGAACTGAATTAGAACAAGTTATATTTGTGCCTGTGACTATGTGTAGCGTTTATGTCTAATAATTTGTTGATTGATTTAGGAAGGAAGCTCAAAAGCTCCAAGAGCTATCTTCCACAGAAAAAATTTGTTGCTTATGCATTGCTGATCACCTTGCATCGGTATGGTCAAACTTTTGACTCGTGAATTTTTTAGTTTTTGGCATTGAGCTTCTGATGATACTGCCAAGAAGACTGCTTTTCCCATGATTTTAATTCTTCAATGGATCTTTAATCTTGGATATTATTGGTCTTATTCTTATGTGATTTTGATTGTTTGAGTGAATATACAACCAGGAAAGCTTGCCTGATATATGTTTTTGTGCTTGCAAATTTTGGATTATGTTTGTTTAGGGGATTATTACTGTCAATGTCTTGATTACCTATTGTAAATACTCTCATTTGAAGCGCACNACTCACCCACGTCAAGGTTTCCCCTTTCGATTCATGGCTGGGTCCCACGTTGGAGGCTCAGACCTAGCCACTCTGCTGCCAAATCTTGCAAATCCAATCATACATTCCAGCGTTCCAGGTGTCGATCTTTGGTCCAACCTGGAAAAAAAGCCTATTTCAATGTTCTATGAATTTCATAATCMGGTTGATTTTTAATGTTTTGTGWATTACGGAATACTCACTRTGTTTYTAAATGTTCTAATCATTTTAATTTAGCACRAATGTCAATGGACGTTTAGTTTTTATCATACCTTTAATTATACATATCAAAAATTATAAAAATTATATTCCGTATATCCTTGTAGTACTCATTCAAACGAATTAAACAAGACTYCTCAGGACCATATCTTGAATTATATGTTTTATTCTATTTTCGTACACTTTTMAAAAATSATTTTTGGTTAAATGAAACAAATTACTTGTATATTTGATTCAGTGACTAACTAAGTTTTGTTTAAGTTGAGATTAATTTGATTCATTATATATTTGGTCGCTACCAATTTTTATTKTACATACCGTATGATTTTCAATCAATGAATAAACTTTCTTTTTGTTTCAAAATGAAACAAATATTTTTCCATGCATTTAAGGAAGAAATTTAAAGTTGTAAATGAAAAAATTAATCAAAATTTTTTTGGTGCTAAGATAGTCACAAGGGCGGGGATCTCCTGCAACCGAGCGGGAAGCTTTATCCACTTGAGCTATCCCTCACTCTCGTTAATTAATCAATACTCCGTATAATTTTAAGACAATAACTTATAACCTGAAACCTTTTTTTTGCAATCTTATAACCTCAAACTTGGTTGTATTAAAATTAATATGATTTATTTTTCTAATTTACACCCTTAAATCTATTCCTAAAACTGCATTCAAAAGGATTTGTTGCATTTAAAAAGAAAAGGAAGTATTAAAAAATTAAACAAAGTGGGTGCATCGCTTTTTAGTTAGTTAAATTAGTATTTTAAYCTGATCGTTGTCCATATGAAACATTTTTTTTTCTTTTTTAAAAAACGAAATCTATGAAAATTTATTTTCTCTATTTTATATATACAATCCATAAATAATCGAGCAAACTCTAAAACTTCATACAATACGAAAAACATTATAAGGGAGTAGTATTTTGAAAAAGTTTTAAAAGTGAGTAAAACACATAATTTTGATACTTAATGAGTTAATGCTTATCTATATATACTATTACTAAAGCAATCCCCACCTCCC
Source organism: Bassia scoparia (assembly GCA_008642245.1). NCBI lineage: Eukaryota > Viridiplantae > Streptophyta > Magnoliopsida > Caryophyllales > Amaranthaceae > Bassia > Bassia scoparia. The sequence goes on along the minus strand of SNQN01004642.1, from coordinate 17,419 downwards.
AAAATTTTCCCTCCTAAATTTCCCTCCCAAACACACTATTAATTTTTGCATAAAAAATGTAAAAAGACATTTAATGAAGGTTAATAAATGTGTTTTTGAGTAAAATTTTATATATTTATTAATTCATTATAATTCTAAAAATATTTTTTGTCAAAATAAAACCTTATTTTTAAATAATGACAATTTAAAAATATCAAATACTTCGTATTAATTTTGTTTAGAGCAATTTATATTTTAWWTGAAAACCGAGCATATGCTCGGGGATTATCTAGTGTGCTTATAAAAAAGAAAACTATTAAGGTAATCGAATGTCGCAGAAATAAAAATATATTATACTTTCTCGGATTTTTAATATTCTCATTGTTTTTCTTTTTTAGAAGTTGCAATATAMTTGCACCATTATGAAATTTGGAATGTAGTTTTAATCTAAATTTACTTTATCATTCATATGAATATAATAAAATAATGTATTGTGAAGTAGTATCTTTTACTTGACTTTGATTATTCTTTTTTTCTTTTTTTTGCTAGAGAGACAAAGGGCGGTAGATATTTACAACAGTGGAGGAGGAGGAGGAGGAGGAGGAGGAGGAGTATGAGGATTCGAATTCTCGACTACTAGGATCAAAGGTGGAGTTGGAGCCACTTCTCCAAACCCCTTCCACCTAACTTTGATTATTCAATTGCATGTGATGTGTTTTTTTTTTCTCTCTTACATGTTATCGTTTAATTGCATATTTTGGGACCACGACACTTTCTCTTTCCTCCTTTATCTATATTCTTTTGACATGAAAAGATGAATTTCATTAATAAAAAGTAGTCACACGACATCTATGTGAGGTATGAGTACATAAACTAATAAGATTTAAAATACGAAAATAAGTAAATCCCCCTTACTCTAAAATGTGAGTAATTTCCCCAAAGTGTATTTACTATCATACCCTCCAATGTCCTTTATTTTACTACTTGCCATTACCATTTGTTAATTTGTCCGTTCTGCACTTCTGCCTTACTCCTCTGGTTAGTTGCACGCTTCACTTCTCCTCATCTCCTCCTTTCTTCATCTCCTCTTCTTCTCAACTCTTCTCTTCCCATTACTCTTTCTTTCTTCTGCTTTCTTTACTGTACTTGCGACCCATGGCCTCTTAACAAGGCATTTCCTTTCTGAGGGTGGTGGATAAGGATGAGCTTGCATGATCGATTATTTCAAGTTGAGATTTATAGGTATGCATCGTGATTTCTGGTTTTTGTTTTAGGGTTTTGGCTCATGAGTACTGCAATCGTTAATTAGGATTGAATTTGGGTTTTGAAATTTTGTGTTGAGTTTGGTTGTTTAGGATTTCGGATTTTGAGAGGTTGAATTAGGGTTTCGGATTTATGRGGGTTGAAGCGTTTTTGAAGAATTGAATCGAAACGAAGAAATCGAAAAACATCGAACTAGCATCAGGGTTTTGTTAGGAAGTTTCAGTAGCATTTTCATTCGCTTTCGATCTCCTCCTTCGATCGTCAATGATGGCTTCCGACTCTCCCAACACTAACTCCCTTATTTTAGTATATCTAGGGTTTCTGAATTCAACTTCTTGTTTTTTTCGAATTACGGTTTGGATTCGCAATTGAGAGCTTGAAATTGGGGTTTGGAAGATTAAAAAAGAATCGATTTTTTTTTGAAATTTTTTCCATTTTCTTGCAACTTTGCGAGTGTGCGATTGAACACAGCAGGTATGCTTGCATTAATTTGGATGACCTTTCTTATAAAATTTTCCTGAAAGAGTTTCATAGGGAGGAGAAATAAGCTTATTAATTGAGTTATTATTATGGCAGGTGAGGTGGAGCTTATTTTGGACTTTGTTGTTTGTGGAGAAGGGAATCTATGGCCATGAGTCGCCTTGTATACTGTTAGTTTCATTTCTGCTCTACTATGCGTACTGTATGTGTTCATTGTATTCTTATGGTTTTTGGGTGTTTTGTGCTGATTGCTATATTTTTTATTAATTATTATTGCATGAGATTGATTTTAGTTTTAATTTGGGTTCAATGTGCGGGATATAAGCTGAATTGGTAATGATGATATGATTGATTAATGATGTGGAGTGTTTTGTTATCATTGTTAACATATTTTTATTTTTATTAAAGCTGCAGTAGACCTGTTCAACCAATTTAACTTTTATTGCATAAGAAATGCATTATGACTTTTGCTCCTTTCTGATCGTCTTGCCCAGGTTTGTTCCTTTTCCTTTTTTTCTTTTACTTATTCGTTATCTTCAAGGGCTTTTGGTTCTTCAATTGCAAAGGCTAAGCTTGCATAACCATGATGTGTTTAGTAGAAATTTCATGAAGTTTGTACACGTTTCTTTTTTTATATAAATGTCTAATATGTTGTCCAATATATTCATCTCAAAAAACAGCATTAATTTACTTATTGTATTCGTTTTCATTACACTTATTACTATGTACTTTTACTTTTACTACTAAACTGTGGGTGTGATTCTTAATTACTATAATGAATGAAGAATAACAGATGCTAATTAATATATTGAATTCTTGAAGCTTCCTTGTCATGAACATGTATTTGAGGTTTAGCGTCTTAATTCCATGGGATTCCTTGAAACAGAGTAAATGTGAGTCACTTCATAAACTAAACCAAAGTGAATAGGTTTGAATGAAAACAATTTGATTTCAATTGTCGGTTTGTATACTGATAGAACTCAAAAGGGGTAGGTACGGTGATGCTTTGACTTTTGTTATGCGCATTGTTTGATACTTGGGTAAGCATATCGTTAAGCACAGATTATGTATCAGAATAATGTACTCATTTGTATGAGTAGAAGTAAAAGGTAATGTGATACGTGTTTTCTAATTCTGCTATGTGCTATACAAATTATGCTTCGTTCAAAATATGAATATGAACTACGGGCTCATATGAATCACATATAAACTATTCAATTATTGTTCTGATTGGTTTGAACGAATCTTTATAAAGCTATTAAGCTGACGATTAATTTCTCTACGTAACAGTTATAGCTAATCTATTGTAGCTTTCACCATAGCTTTTTATGGCATTATTTATGGATGGTCTGAACTGTATGGACTAATTCGAGCAGAAACTTAATTGAAACATTCTCATGAAAAGGATTAAGGAAAATTATTAATAATCTTAACGAAAGAAGTTGACACTTCACTTATTTTTATTCTTGTACTTAGTGCTATATGAATCTAACTTTTTTAGGGTGTTGGGAAGTAAATTGTGAAAAGGAATGCAGGGTATCAACTGCGATGCTGCCCTTCTTAGTGTGTGGGTGGCAAAAAGAGGTATTGATAGATGTTTCCTAAGTATTAACCAGATATGCTTTATGAACTGAATTAGAAACAAGTTATATTTTGTGCCTGTGACTATGTGTAGCCGTTTATGTCTAATAATTTGTTGATTGATTTAGGAAGAAAGCTCAAAAGCTCCAAGAGCTATCTTCCACAGAAAAAATTTGTTGCTTTTGCATTGCTGATCACCTTGCATCGGTATGGTCAAACTTTTGACTCGTTAATTTTTTAGTTTTTGGCATTGAGCTTCTGATGATACTGCCAAGAAGACTGCTTTTTCCACATGTTTTAATTCTTCAATGGATCTTTAATCTTGGATATTGGTCTTATTCTTATGTGATTTTGATTGTTTGAGTGAATATACAACAGGAAGCTTGCCTGATATTGTTTTTGTGCTTGCAAATTTTGGATTATGTTTGTTTAGGGGATTATTACTGTCAATGTCTTGATTACCTATTGTAAATACTCTCATATTGAAGCGCACACTCTCTCTCTCTCTCTTTCTTGCTTACCTTTCGTCTATCATCGTGGACTTGCTCATCTCTCAATCAGTACTTACCACCGATGAGATAACTATAGAAGAAATAAATAAAAATAAAAAATAAGAAGGATAAAGTGTAATTTTCTAAGGCATTCATACTTGGATATTATTTTATGTGTTTTTAAGTGGAATTGGAGATCAAGATAGTGATAGGTAATATATGCCTTAAAGAAGTAAACATAATAGGGTTTTTGGGAGTCTAAAATGTGTAATTTATTGCATGAAATATAATAGTGTTCAACTTGATTGGTTTTTAAACAAGTTTTGATAGCCTGTTAGTTAGTATCTTGCATTATGGTATCTTCTAAATGTCGCTAATGTCATGCTATGAACTCTGTAGCTGAGATAAGTCATCCTTTTCTTTCTTTCTATTATTTAAAAAAAATCATGTTGTGGGTTAAATAGAAACAAAATTGTTTGTGTTCTAAGATTGTGATTTTCTACACTAAATGTTTCAATAATTGAGAAGAGTATTGATGTTGCAAAGAAGATGTGGATTTGAAGAATGTTATGGTGATATATTGGATTAGTAAAATGTGCTGTTTCATTTCAATTTTGGTCAAAATACGTAAGTCCAAATTAGATTTTATTTCATAAGTAAAACTATTTACAAGTTGGTTGGAACTATTCTTAAAACTTCATTGTTATTAAATCTTAATATGGTAACATTAGGCAAGTGTTGGAGTTGTTAGCCAAAAAATTCTTAACTAAATGTACATGGTCAGATAATAGACTATGGAATTTTCAGGTTTATACTTTAGTTTGTTCTGTGATTGAAATTGCCAACAACTTCTGTTATGTTTTCACATTAATACTACATAATATTGCGTGGATTTGCTACTCTGGTGTTTCATGATAAACAGGACTTGGAAGTCACTTGACAAAGTTCATCCTACTTCTAGGTGCTGCAAAGAGTATGTAGGCTCGTAGACTGATTGTCTAATCTGATTTTGCTTAGAGCTGTCTTAATTACATATATTTTCTTATGGCCCTTTTCCTGATTTTGCTTAGGTGACCAGAGGATGAGTAGCTGCTCATGCAGCTTGTAGTTGGATCTAATAGTTGTTATGTTCGTAGTTGTTTATGTTTGATCTATTAGTATCTATTCCGCCGGAGATTATGTAATATGAAGGTGTTTATGTTTTCTAAACATTCACTAGGTATGGTCGTTTGGATAGTACACTACTATGGTGACTAGGATTATTCGTGTATGCTTTGGAACTTGGGTAGATTGGTTTTTGTGGCTGCAGTGCTACTAAGATATACATTCTTTATGGCTTATGGCTTATGTCTTACCTTTAGTCATTGCGTTTTCTGTGGTGCTATGTGCGATTGGTATTTAAGTCTTGCAGTAGATATAGGTTAATTCTTTTGGCTCCTTTGTATTGACCATGTCTTTAAATTATAATAGTCAGATTATTTAGATGTGTTAGCAATAGGTCTGCCAATTTTATTGATTACATGTTCTACGAGAATTCCTTTCTTGCTCACGATGCAAATGCAAAGGAGAGTAATCATCAATTGCAATTTGTCATATAGAAACAATATATGTATCTTAAGTACTATGTTGAGTATTCGGTCATTTACTTTTGGACTAACTATGTCATGTACTATAATGAAATTAAGTTAGATATGAAAATAGTTGTAAGCGGAATTATTTCATCTGGCACATGATAATTGACATATTTTTCATAGTGTATTTTCACGTGTGAACACGGCGCTCGGCGTCGTGTGCCACTAGTAAAAGCAAACTTATTTAGTCAAAATGTTCTTGTAATATGATTTTGTTTCTCCTTTATTCTTCAAAGTCTCTTCAATGGCGCATTAATAATAATAAAAATAATAATTAATATATAATAATAATAATAATAATAATATATAATAATAATTAATAATAATAAATTGAGGATGTATTCAGTATTATATATCGATTACAGCATAAAAATTATCTATCTATTTATTACATTACATACATATTACTAAAGCAGAACCAAGGAAGGACACATGTCACCTTCCTGGTTAAAAGTTTCCCTCCAAAAGTATATTCTTTTTAAAAATTACTAATACAACACTAAATTAAAATTTAGAATTTTTTAATTTTTAATTAAAGAATTTATCTATTTATAGCTAAAGAATATTTTTTATTGACTTCTATAATATTCTACATATCAATATATAATTATTTATAAAATGCAATATCAATCAATACACAAGGTAATTAAACACATTAACAACATTTTTATTATTTTCAGCAAATTTGACAAAGAGTATATTTTTTATATCATAATACTATTACTCTCAGAATACTGCGTAGTAAGATCAGATCTAAAGGACATTATACACAATATACTCGACTTTAATTTTTTTTTTGTGAGACTTACGTTTTTTTTAATTATTAGCATTTTCAGTACAAGTGCAAACTTTAATCGATATACTAAGAACATTATATTATTAACACGGATACACAGAATTCGCCGTGATTAGAAATTAAAATGTTAAATAGTCTTGTTAAAGTAATAATATACAATTGTAATTTTGGTTCAATCTGCAATATACTAGAATAGAATTTGACATTCTATATTATATTGTCATTATTTTTTTATCAAGATATATTGAGATTTGTTTTTAATTCATAAAAGGAAATTATAGCTTCGTATATTGAATATATATATTTTGGTAAGTAAAAATTTTGCAGGAAGGGGAATATGTTTCACTAGAATACGTCATGTGGCACTTTTGGTTTCTGTTTTAGTATAAAGTAATTGCCGTTATTTTTTATCAATATATATTGAGATTTGTTTTAATTCATAAAAGGAAATTATATGCTTCGTATATTGAAAAAAAWATATTTGRTAAGGTAAAAATTTGCAAGAGCGGGATACTATTTCACTAGAATACGCCATGTGGCACTTTTTGTTTCTGTTTTAGTATAAAGTAATTAGTATAAAGTAATAGTTAGATAAATAGATAGATGTTTAAAAAGGTACATATACTCCCTCCATTCCTATTTGTTTTTTTACGTTTATAGAATTGTACGTCAATTAAGGAAAATTGGTATTTGAATAAATTATGTTAGTATTACTTGGAAGTTRTATTATTCTTTTAATTTGTTTGAGGTGTGTACAATAATATTAAAGTAAATCTTTTTATATTTAAAAATGAGGGGATGAGATAAGTTTGGGTGAAAAATCAAGAATGATGAGTAAATAAGTAAGGAGTAATATTAATTATTTTAGGGGTCAAAATAATATGAATGGATAAAAAAGTAAAGTATGAAAAAGGAAAAGTAAAGAATAAAAAGGAACATAAAAAAAGGAAACGTAAAATACAAATTGGAACGGATGGAGTATAAGACARCAATCAAARTTCGTTGAGTTGGTACTTCCTCCGTTCTTTAATATTCCTGTCACAAGGAAATTTGGCAYTGTTCATGAGTTATGAGGATCTTCTAAATTATTGTCAATGTATAAGAAAAAATATAGTCAARTGAGATCTTGTTTGATTCGTCTTAATGAATACTTTATTAATATCTAATTTTTATAATTTTTACTATTATATAACTCAAGATATTTAACTTATACATTGTACTTTGGCAAACGTGTAAAGGAGAAGTGACATAAACATTATGGCACACAAGGAGTACAAGTATTATCAAAGCATTGGGTTTGAATTTTACTCTAATTGATCATGTCTATACTAATATTTAAAAACAATTCCCTAAAATATCATGTTGACATACARCACCATATATGTCACGTGTCTTCCCACCCTCTTCATTATTTGCCATGTGTCATGATTGTCACCTTTTTTCCTTTTTAATAGCGTATCGGTCCGGGCGATTCCTCGACTTCTACTGTGTCATTTTTTACCGTGTAGTTTTTTTCTTTATATAAAAAAATATTGCACAATGTATCACAAGTAAAAGCTGGTTAAAATGGTTATTGTAAATACTATTAAGCAAGTAGATGCAGGATCAAACCTTGTTAGGAAATATTTTTTAAAACGCTATTATATACAATTACAAACTTGCTTTCTATCTTAATACATGGCGGAATTGTAGTGGCTTAAGGACACAAGGCATAATTTAATTGAAGGAACAAAACACCACATGACACTTATATATTGTGACAAAGAGCCANCTCTCTCTCTCTCTCTCTCTCTCTCTCTCTCTCTCTCATATACACACAGAGATAAAATAAAATAAAATAAAATAAAATAAGAAGGATAAAGTGTATTTTCTAAAGCATTCAATACTTGGAGATTATTTATAGTGGTTTTAAAGTGGAATTGGAGATCAAGATAGTGATAGGTAATATATGCTTAAAGAAAGTAAACATAATAGGGTTTTTGGAAGTCTAAAATGTGTAATTTAATTGCCATGAAATATAAATAGTGTTCAAGCTTGATTGGTTTTTAACAAAGTTTTGATAGCCTGTTAGTTAGTATCTTGCATTATGGGTATCTTCTAAATGTCGCTAATGTCATGCTATGAACTCTGTATTGCTGAGAAGTAAAGTCATCCTTTTCTTTTCTTTTCTATTATTTAAAAAAAAAATCATGTTAGTGGGTTTGAAATAGAAACAAAATTGTTTGTGTTCTAAGATTGTGATTTCTCTACACTAAATGTTTCAATAATTGAGAAGAGGTATTGATGTTGCAAAGAAGATGTGGATTTGAAGAATGTTATGGTGATATATTGGATTGAGTAAAATGTGCATGTTTCATTTCAATTTTTGGTCAAAATACGTAAGTCCCAAATTAGATTTTATTTCATAAGTAAAACTATTTACAAAGTTGGTTGGAACCTATTCTTAAAACTTCATTGTTATTAAATCTTAATATGGTAACATTAGGCAAGTGTTGGAGTTGTTAGCCCAAAAAAATTCTTAACTAAATGTACATGGTCAGATAATAGACTATGGAATTTTCAGGTTTATACTTTAGTTTGTTCTGTGATTGAAATTGCCAACAACTTCTGTTATGTTTTCACATTAAGTACTACATAATAATGCGTGGATTTGCTACTGGTGTTCTCATGATAAACAGGACTTGGAAGTCACTTGACAAAGTTCATCCTACTTCTAGGTGCTGCAAAGAGTATGTAGGGCTCGTAGACTGATTGTCTAATCTGATTTTGCTTAGAGCTGTCTTAATTACATATATTTCTTATGGCCCTTTTCCTGATTTTGCTTAGGTGCCACCAGAGGATGAGTAGCTGCTCATGCAGCTTGTAGTTGGATCTAATAGTTGTTATGTTCGTAGTTGTTTATGTTTGATCTATTAGTATCTATTCCGCCGGAGATTATGTAATATKGAAGGTGTTTTATGTTTTCTAAACACATTCACTAAGGTATGGTCGTTTGGATAGTACACTACTATGGTGACTAGGATTAATATCGTGTATGCTTTGGAACTTGGGTAGATTGGTTTTTGTGGCTGCAGTGCTACTAAGATATACATATCTTTATGGCTTATGGCTTATGTCTTACTCTTTAGTCATTGCGTTTTCTGTGGTGCTATGTGCGATTGGTATTTAAGTCTTGCAGTWGATATATGGTTAATTCTTTTGGCTCCTTTGTATTGACCATGTCTTTAAATTATAATAGTCAGATTATTTAGATGTGTTAGCAATAGGTCTGCCATTGTTATTGATTACATGTTCTACGAGAATTTCCTTTCTTGCTCACGATGCAAATGCAAAGGAGAAGTAATCATCAATTGCAATTTGTCATATAGAAACAATATATGTATCTTAAGTACTATGTTGAGTATTCGGTCATTTACTTTTGGACTAAACTATGTCATGTACTAATAATGAAATTAAGTTAGATAATGAAAATAGTTGTAAGCGAATTATCTTCATTGCACATATAAATTGACATATTTTTCATAGTGTATTTTCACGTGGAACACGGCGCGCTCGCGTCGTGTGCCACTAGTAAAAGCAAACTTTATTTAGTCAAAGATATTGTTCTTTGTGTAACATATGACTTTTGATTCTCCCTTGGTGTGAGGCGTCAACGTCTCTATCAATGGCGCCCATTAATCATGGATATGTAAATAATATATATTAGTAATGAGATCCAGCAATAATAATAATATAATAATAAAATAAATGAATAGATAATATAATAAATTGATGATCGTATTCAGTGATATATAGGTATGATTACAGCCATAAAAATTATCTACTCTAGTATTATTAGCATAGCATTACGAGATATTACTAAAGCAGAAACCAAATGGAACGAAGACGAAGTCATGAGTACACCTGGCTGGCTTAAAAACGTTATTCCTCCAAAAAGTATATTCTGTTTTTAAAAAAATTACTAATACAACACACTAATTTAAAATTTAGATTTTTTTAATTTTTAATTAAAGATTATCTTAGTTTATAGCATGAGAAAAAGAATATATTTTTATTGACTTCTATAATATTACTACATCAATATAATATTAATTATTATAAATTGCAATCAAATCACAATAACAAGGTAATTAAACACATTTAAAACATCATATTTATTTTCAGCAAATTTTTGACAACAGAAGTATATTTATTATAATCATAATACTATTATCTCGAACTGCGATAGTAAGATCAGATCCAAAAGGCATTATACACAATATACTCACTTTATATTTTTTTTTTTGTGAGACTCTTACGATTTTTTTATTAATTTTAGCATTTCATACAAGTGCAACACTTTAATCGATATTACTAGACATTATATTATATTAACACGATCAACGATATCGCCCGTGATTAGAAATTAAAATGTTAAATAGTCTGTAAATAATAATATACAATTGTAAATTTTGGTTCAATCTGCATATACTAGAATAGAATTTGAACTTCTATATTATATTGTCATTATTTTTTTATCAAATTATATTGAGATTTGTTTTAATTCAATAAAAGGAATATATATGCTTCGTATAATTGAAATAATATATATTTGGTAAAGTAAAAATTTGCAGCGAAGGGAAATAGTTTCCACTAGAATACGTCATGTGGCACTTTGGTTTCTGTTTTAGTATAAAGTAATTGCGTTATTTTTATCAATATATATGAGATATTGTTTTAATCAAAAAGGAAGATTATATGCTTCGTATAATGAAAAAAAAATATTTGGTAGGTAAAATTTGCAAGGACGGATACTATTTCACTAGACGCCGACGTGGCACTTTTTGTTTCTGTTTTAGTATAACGTAATTAGTATAAAGTAATAGTTAATAAATGAATAGAGGTTTAAAAAGGTACATATACTCCCTCCATTCCTATTGTTTTTTTACGTTTATAGAATTGGTACGTCAATATAAGGAAAATTTTATAATTTGAAATAATTATGTTAGTTGTTAAACTTGAAGTTATATTATTCTTTAATTTGTTTGGAGGGTGTGTATTTGATCATTAAAGGTAATATCTTATTTATATTACAAACAGTGACAGGGTGCATGAGATAAGCTCTCTGCCTCATCAATGGTAATGAATCGATAATAAGATAGAGGGTATTATATTAATTATTTTAGGGAGTCACAAGTATAAATATAATTGATAAAGAAGTTATATAGCTATCGACAAAAAGGAAAATAGATAAGATTAAAAAAAAGGAACATAACAAACTAAGGAAACGTAAACATACAATTTGGAACGACTGGGTATATAGACAGCAATTCGAAGCTTCGTTAGAGTACTGGGTCTTTCTCGTCTCTTATAAATATTACCTGTCCAATGAGGCAAAATTTTGGGCACTGTTTCATCGTAGGTTAAGATAAGGATCTTCTAGTAGTAATTGTTATTTCAAATAGGTATATGAAGAAAAATATAGTCAAGATCTTGTTAATCGTCTTAATGAATACTTATTAATATCTAATTTTTATATTTTTACTACATATTATATACTCAAGATTATTAACTTATACATTGTTCGTTGGCAAACGTGTAAAGGAGAAGTAGCATTAAACATATAATGGCACACACAGGAACAGTACTAAGTATTATCAAAGCATATGGGTTTGAATTTTACTCTAATTGATCATGTCTTATCTAATATTTAAAACAAATTCCCTAAATATTCATGTTGACATACAAGCACCATATATATGTCACGTGTCTTCCACCCTCTTCATTATTTGCCATGTGTCATGATTGTCACCTTTTTTCCTTTTTAATAGCCCGTATCGGTCCGGGCATTCCTCGACTTTACTACTTGTCATTTTTTACCGTGTAGTTTTTTTCTTTATATAAAAATTATTGCATAATGTTATCACAAGAATAAGCTTGGTAAAATGGTATATTGTAAAATGACTATTAAGCAAGGTGTGATGCTAGTGATACACACCTTGTTAGGAAATATTTTTTTAAAATACGCTTTCTTTAAAATATTATCTACAAACTCATTACAGATTTATTATGTATTGTCCATATCTCTAGATACATGGACGAGTATAGGTGTATGTGGTTCGATTAACAACAACAAGACATATTAAATATGATATGGATACAAAACACCAAAGCATGATACTAATAACTGTACTTGTGACAAGTATGCTGCGTTAGCTGATTGTCGTCATATTTGATTTACCAAGGTGATTGAATATAGGTTAATAGGATACCAACTCATATTTTCTACTAACATACATTAAATGTGTTGGGTTCATGATGACCAACAAGTAACCGTAACATTGCGTCGAGGCGTATTATACACACTTTTATTATGATAGTTGTGCGTAGACATAGTCCCGTAGATTCAAGCAATACACTTCTTATGTTCCAGGTTTTTCGTATTCTATCAAATCATCATGCCATAAATGAACTCTGTTCATCGTTCTCTTGACCTATTATAGATTTCATACGTTATACTTGTTCCGAATCAAAACATAGCTTATGTGACATATACTCAAATTACTTTATATGCCTTAAATTATACTAATAATATCTTTTCTATTAATTATTAAGTTTAATGTTTAATTGTTAGTCGCTTACCGAGATAATTACATCTTATTGATTCTATCAATTAAAAGAAATTATTATTTTTATATTAATCACAAATCCTATATCGTTGTGCTATTATGATTTTAATTGATTTAATAGTAGTTAATCAATTCTTTCGAATCATCGGAGCTTAAACAGTGACAACATTAGACATTTTGAAGAGTTCATTGGTTCAATTTTGAGATATCTCACATACACTGATAATCGAGTGGAGTTTTTTAAACAATTATTCGAAAGTTAAAGAATTCGGTAGCGTTGATAATTATATTCTATATTAAATTTCATCACATAGGTTAATCACTACAAGATATTCTTTGTCTGTCTATTTTATTTATGCAAAGGTATGAAGGTTTCGACCAAACATACTCTTTGTAAAAATACACAACCTCCCTCTTCGATTTAAGATCTGCATTTAGCATCAAAGTTTTGACACAAACTTTGTCGACTAAACTAAAACTTGTGACTCAAGAGTGTGTGTATTTTGCAACAGGTAGTGATGGTTTCGACCAAACTACTTCATTGAAAAACAAACTCCCTGTTCGATTTTAAATTGCATCGAACATAGGTGTTCGACAGCAACTTTCTTGTCGAATTAGGTTGCTGTAAATTTGAGATAAGGATGAGGTAATATCGAACTAAAAAACATCCACTATTAATAAAAAAAACACAATCTCCATTTTACGAATATGAATTTAAAAAAAAACTTTTGTACGTCATTTTACAGAAGGGTAAAAAAGGTTTGACACGAAAACTACTTCTTTCTAAAATACATACACAAACTCCCTTTTCGGTTCATAATTAGCAATACGAAACAAGAGTTTCCACCCAAACTTGATTCGAACTAAGTAAAACATTGTCGAATACGGATTTGTGGTAATTTGCAAAGGTATGCAACGGTTTTGGACCGAAACATAGATTCTTTCTCAAAATACACAAACTCCCTCTTCCTTTTAAAGAATTTGCACATCAAACATAAGGTTTCGAGCACGAACTATATTCGACTAAGTAAACTGTCGAATCAGAGTTATTTTTTGCAAAGGTTGAAGGTTTTTCGACAACATATTCTTTTTGTAAATACAACACTCTTTCGATTTAAAATTTGCAGTCGAATACACACACTCATAGTATTCGACTAGGACAATATAACTTATTTACGTTAAGTAATGAGTTTGTGTCTGAAAATCTTATGTTATCGAAGATTTAAAATCGAAGGGGAGGTTTGTATTTTTACAAAGGAAGTCATTGTTACGAACCGTCTGCAACTTTCAAAATAACACAATCTTTGACTCCCAAGTTTAGTTAGTACGGATCAGTTTGTGTCAAAACTAGATGCAATGCAGATATTTATCGAGGGAAGTTGGTATTTTTTCAAGAAGTATAGTTTGGTCCGGAACCTTCATACCTTTGCAGAATACGGAACTCTAGATTCGAAAAGTATTACTTATTCGAAATATCATAGATTTAGAAAAACTGCCACATTGATTCAGGTAATAACTATTGTGTCGCGTACGCAAATATTATATAAAAATACACAACTCCAATTTTCGAATCGAATATTATAATTTTGATTGAGAGGAACATAGGTTTATAATAAATGATCAGCGATTAAACTTCAAGGAACAAACAAATTGGATTTTGTCCTCAAAAATCATACACTAGATCGTGTTCAGCTGTTTTTGTGATGACACGTATACTAGGTGATTATTAAATTTGTGTGACAAGCTCTACCTATTAGGGTTGTGTATATGTTTATCTCTGACCCAGATACTTAAATTGAGTATTGGTCCTGTCTATCCCGAGAACATATATACCAGACGAACTAATAACTCATGTGCTCACTGACATTTTTTTTTTACTTTAAAAATCATTTTACTTCTTTCCTCTTAATCTAACTCATTCAATTACAAATAACCCAAAATTTATCAATAATAATAACAAAATAACCAATAAATGATTGAAAATGATTTTTTGAATTAAAAAAAGACACGTGACCCGACGTGAGTTTTAGTCGCCGGAGTCTAAGGTCAACGTGGAAAATCAAATCAGGTAGTGGTCAATAAGAAAAATTCTAAGTTAGGTAGTTTTTGTCACAGTTTACACTAGGTAGTTTCTCGCAAAAATAAGCGTTACCTAGATAGTTTTGGACAATTTTCCCAAATTAAATAAAGTATGTGTTGAACAAATCCAATAAAACCCAGATATTTCCTAGGAAATGTTGAATTTAGTTTGGTTGGACATTGAATTCTTTCCGTGGAATTTTCATTCACCTAGATTAGTAAGTTATTTCCCCCCATTTGTAGGAAATTAATTTCATGAGTATTCGATTTCGTGTTATTGTTAACCAACTATCAAGAGCTACTTATAGATTTCTAGAGAAATACAAATTCTCATGAATTATATGTCAACCAAACAACCTAACGACATCACAATAGTTCAGACTTTGAGAGTTTGAATGTGCCACATCATGTTTGTTATAAACCCCCTCCATAACGAATCTTCACTAACGATAGTTCAAATATTTTAAGGTTTGTAGTCCAATGGTAGGTGAGATTCATATATATACAAGTATGCTCATTTGTCTTTTACCTAATGAGATTTTATTTTCATTTTTATTTTATACTCCATAGCCAACCTAAATTTCACCTCACCTATACAAACCACATACTAACAAATCCCCAACTTTCAAACTTCATAAACTACCACTCACAATAAGGGATTTAATTATCAAATCTCTTTATTATTTTTAACTAAATTCTAAATGGGTAGAGTACATGTTATTGGAGTAATGGACATTAATTTGAATTAATCATCTATCAATTTAATTGAACTTTGTCCTTTAAATTTATTTAAATGCAAGACTACAAGTTTGGGAATTGAGATGCATAAAACATCAATTATCAAACACWYTGTGTCCTAGTGCTTATTTCAAAGATTTATATCCGAATGTCCCATGGTCATATTTCGTYCCTCACCTTCGAAATCCTAGCTCTGCCACTTAATCAAATGGGTTTCGCAGGACCAAAATAAAGCATAACTTTTGTGCAGAATTAGTACCCAGAATTAGACAGCATGATAGAAATCATAGGTAAGGGTAAACCCATAAGGTAAGCCAATAAGGCAAATGTATTCAAGATGACTTTTTAACTCCTATAATAAATCTAAATACAAAAGCCTCTACACAACTGAAAGATCTAAGTGGCACTAAAAAGAAGTATACAAGGCATTTTGGAAAAATAGAACAGCATCTCTGAGCACCAAAATTGTAGGATACAAAACCTAAAGCTGTCTAAAACRACACGCAGCGGAAGAGCACAGAAAATAATCATTTCAATGTTACTGTCGATTGTCGAAGAAGATTCACTGGGATTGACATTTATATCAGCAGAAGTGGGATGCAGATGGTAGCCATACCAACGCTTTAGATCTTCAAGGCTCTATACGAACTTGTGATGGTCACTGATGATACATAGAAGCAAAATTCAGGCATAGCTGGTGATCTCTTGCATCTCCCCAGCCCCCCCATCCTTTGAATCCAGCTTTATACCCCGGTTGATGGTCGTAAAAATATACGTCCCACTGTGGGTTAATGTTCACTTCTCTGTCATCGTTATGTACATCAACATTCACAGAACCATCATCTAAACAAGCATTTTTATCCCCTTGGCCTTGATGCAACCCACATTTACCAAAATGAATGGCACTACTTCTAGGTCCTCGTAACGTAAATACAGGACTACCAAACGAAGGGTAAACCTGAGACCACATAGTTATGTCCCAATTGTACTCATCAAAGAAACAAAATTCTTCAGCTTTATTGTGGATTTTCTTCCACACAGTTCGGTTAAACGAGTATCCAACGTTCCCCACTCTCTCTGCAATTAATGAATTAATACCTTCACCTCTAGTTTTCACATCCCATGGAGCCAAATTGACTGCATAACACCTCGGACACTTCTCGGGTTTCAGCTTTATAAGAAGCTGGAGATTTCTATAGGCATTAGGAAATATGAAGTGATCCTCCTCGATGAAAAGCACATGACCCAGGTGATCCTTGGTCTCCTTCAATCCGTCCCACACCGTGTTCATCATCCACCACCAATGATGCTTCAAAGAGACAATCTTTGGGGACCGATGATTCCCATACTGATCAGGATTCCCTACACACTTCTTTTCACTKGCGTCTTCCTTATCTTTACAGTCTACAGGAGAAACACCCGGRAAGCTATCGGGAAACACATGGGGAGAATAAGGCGCAAAAATCTGCTTAACCTGGCAGAATGTAATACCTTCCACAATCTTATTCATCTCCTCAAAATAACCATCATGACTAACTATAAGTAAAGTCTCATTTATCCCCTCTACATGAGACAAGCTCTCAACAACCACCTTGAGATATTGCGGTCTATTATGAACATACAAAACAATCACAACATGATCCTTGGGCAGACTAGGATACAGATCCAAGTTCCTTGGAGGCAAATCGTTTCGTTCCTCCAACGATCTCGACAATTCATTCTGTTTCGGCATGTTAATGATTCGACGCTTATTCAAAGACACTGAATTTATAT
>SNQN01004641.1:29289-50276 GCA_008642245.1 Bassia scoparia | reverse complement strand
CTTTCTATAAAGTGGGGAACCAATTCCTCCTGAATGCTGATGGGCTACACCATAGATTACATACCCACCCCTTGGCATATCAAAACACGCTTTCTTGGTGTCGACGCATCCATTAGCTAACACAGAAGATGAATCACYAGGACTGATTTCATACTCTACCTGCAGTGAAAATAGAAACAAAGAATAAAAAAATTAGTTTAACAGATATGAATCATATTTCAAATCTATAAACTAATTTAAGTGATATACTTCTAAAGCATAGAAATAAATGTTAATTTGAATTAGTTACCTTGCAGTGATGCTTTCCGTTTGATGGCTTCCAAGTATCAGTAATATTAAAGATGTAAATATTAACAGGTAGAAGTGATTCATTCCAGTCAAACCACTTGATGGTGTACTTCAGGTATAGCTTCCTTGGTGAATGTTTAAAACCTTCTTACACCTTACATCGTGTTTGATCATAGCAACACCACAACCCACCTTCATAATCTAGGCGAATGGGTCTTCCATATTCATCCATGGTAACATTGTGGAGACTGCACTTGCATTCAGTACATCCCAATCTATCCACAGTTAGCATACCTTATTATTTGTGGAAATGTTAGTGAACTGCAATCTCCCCAATACTGAATTCCAATGCTGCATCTTTGCAATAGTAATTTGTTGTTGATCCGCCTTTCTCATGCATGCATCAGTCATGATTCTCACGAATCAATGTTGAGTATTTTACTCATTGAGCTCTTATATTAGGTACTTAGATCAGACGACACTGAGAACATTGGATATGTGATTCCAACTACTGTGGTGTCTCATTTCTTGGCAGACTATGAGAGAAAAGGAAAGTACACATGTATATATTTCTGATTATTTGTTAGGTCTGGGATTATAAGACAGAAAACTACCTTTGTCCTGTGCTATGGCTAGCAATGCCTAGTTCGTTGAATCTTTACTACCAAAGTCCGGTTTAAGTAATTGCGAGGAAGAAATAAAAAATTACCAAAAGGAGAAAATTGTCAAAAGCGATACTAATTACCTTCATCCATTAAGCAACTGCTTGATATAGGAGTGATTCCCTTACAAATAAATCTCACAATGTATGGGAACAAAAAATTATATAATCTCCTGAGCAAACAAGTCCATGGATTAGTGATACTAATTAGTCGATGTCATTCTCATATCATAGGAATTAATGTAGTTTTGCACAAATGGGATTTATTTGATGATTTTATAAATTGTTTCATGGTCACATTTTTCAGGTTTCCCATGCCTTGGTGTGTTGCTTCAAAAGTTGGAGAATCCAGCTTTACGCTCATGATTAAAAGTTACATCTAATCAGATCCCAACCCAAAATACTATCCAAGATTATTACTCRAGTATTTCTCACCCACAAAAAATCTGAACGTTGAAGAAATTGGATACCACATTGATACCACTAAAAGTAAAATCTCAAACATTACCTCAAATCCTCCAATTAGGAACATAATAATCAACCAAATAAGTCCTAGTTTCAATTAAAAAAAGACTACATTTAAYTCAAAATGCCTAGATCAACACTTAGACAACCAATAAAACAGAAAAATCAAAAATTAAACCCAAAAATTAACCCTAATCAAAACGAAAATCAATCGAAAACAAATCAGAACAATATTTCAAACAAAAAAAACAAATCAAAACAAAAAAAATCGTACCACAGCTCATCTCCTTCTTCACGAGCACACTCAGAAACTCCATTCTTATCACAAAAACAAAACGAAAAATTAAACAAAACAAAATGGAAATTAAACGAAAACTAAAATTGACATATGAATAACATCTTAATAGAAGTAGTATTTTATATTTAAGAACAATTGGACTTCAAATCAAGTAAAATTGCAAAAGAGAAAATCAATTAACAAACCTGTAGATCTACTGTAGGGGATGCGCTGCTTCGCGGTGAACTTCGCGGCGGTTGTCTTCATCCCTTCAGCAGGAGAGGTTGTTCGTGGGTGCAGCTGCTTGTTCCCTTCTCTCGTTGGTGCGGTTCAACAGGTTGTTCCCTTCACTCTCGTTGGTGTCGTTGCCTCGTTATGGTGGTCGTCGGTCTTTTGTGGTTGTCGACGAAATCGACCGTCGGTGCAAGCGCTGTGAAGGAGTAGTCGTGGGTAGGGTTTGTGGGTTGGCAGTGAATGTTTGGGATTTTGGGGGAAAGGGTTTTAGGGGAATGAATTGGGAATGAATGAATGAATGTCGTGGGTTGGAATGAATGAATGCCTTGTTTTTTTTTTTTTTTTCTTTTTGTTTGACTTGCTTATGTGTCCTAGTAACTTAGTAAGGCTCCAAGTTTATTTATCAAAAGTAAAAGCTCCAGTTTTTATTTAACTGGTGCTTTTGTCACTAAAAGATCCAGTTATTTAAAAAATTGGAGCTTTTATTTATTATCAAAATTAGAATGTCATAAAAGCACCAAGCTTTAAAAAAATTGGAACTTTTGTGAGAACGCTTTTAGCCTTTTTTCCACTAGTGCAATTCTGTAAACATGGAGGCAATCATCCTTCCCTGTGATACAGTTGTAGTCGCACTCTCTCCCTAACTTATAAATGGATGGCTTTCGATTCTGTTTGTTTTAAGCTTCTGTTTTGCTCCACAACAAGTTTATTCCCTTGCATTCACATCCTCTTGACTTCTTCTACGACATTAGGAGACATTTTTACGCACTACTACATAAATAGCCTATAGCAACGCTTCAATAATGTTGCTATAGGGCATWCATATGTTGCAAAAGAGCTATAGCAACGTTTTTCCAAGTAGTGCAATAAGTCAAGTTACAATAGCTCTATTGCAACACTTAGCAGGGTATATTGCAACGCTTTGCAAAAAAGTTGCATCATTTGTTAAATGCAACTAACATGCAACGCTTTTTGATATGCAACGTTTTTAACCATCTATAGCAACACTTTGAAATGTTGCCATAATCATAATTGCAACACTTTTTCAACTTTATGCAACACTTTTTTACTTTAGAACTTTTATAATTGCAACACTTTTTTTTATATTTGCAACACTTTTACACTTTAGAACTTTTATAATTGCAACAATTTTTTCATCTTTATGCAACACTTTTAGACTTTAGAGCCTTTATAATTGCAACACTTTCTAATCTTTATGCAAAATTTCTAGTTTTTAAAAGCTTTATAATGGCAACACTTTGTTAATCTATATGCAACATTTATTGATTTTTAAACCTTTATAAGTGCAAAAAAAATTCCATTTATACGCGACACTTTTCTTACAAAGTCATGTATTAAAACAAAAGTTGACATACAAGCACTAGTTTCATGTACAAAATTACATGTATCTAACACTTGAAAACTAAGCCCAAGAAATGTGTTGATCACAACAAATAAGAAGCAATACTGATAACAACCGAGCACTATACACATGACAAAATGCTTCGATCCGAATTCGAATACTATCATCACTGAACAGAAACCCATGTTGTTGTTGCCAGGGAACTTGTGACGCTGCTTCGAAGCTGTTGCCATGCTTCATCACTGCTCAGATATAGGCAAGTCTGACTACTATGCCGTAGGACCCGAGGCAGCTACAGCACAGAATATAAAGCACCTTTGGCTGATGGGTGGCACAAAGGTCGGATCAGTACTTCTGCACAGAAAGCAAAGCCACCACATATTACAATGACTAACAAATCTGTATCAATTATTAGCAAGCATAAAAAATCATTTGTATGATAAAAAATGATATAAATAATCCAACTTTCAACGACTCCCAAAATAAATGCAATAGAGATGAATAATTTTTTATTCGCAAATAAAACCGTTTGTTGGCGTTATTGTGTACGAAGAAGTATTGAAACAGGGTCATTGCAACATTTTTATGCATATCTCTCAACCAAAGCAAAATTTCTTCTGTAAGCAACCATAGAACTTAGAAGTGGATGCCTAAGCATTCCTTCCACTGAACTACAAACACACTAAAACGACTCAATCCAACAAACAAACACAACACCACTACCACAAATTGTCAGATAGCCAGTTACAAAGTACATCAAGATGCCATATTTATTATAATAAGTCAATCCAAAATTGAGGATCTTTCATGGCAACTCAATCCATAAACAGACTTCGGTGACAAAATGTCCCCCTCCCTCTCTCTCTCTCTCTCTCTCTCTCTCTCTCTTTCTCTCTCTCTCTCTCTCTCTCTCTACTATCAAATGGGTCTACTATTGTTTTCATTCCCTCACCTTTATTATCTTTTGAGCCACGACAAAATGTCTCTAACTGAAAGAAAAAGGAGTATTTAAGAAATTAAGGCAAAAAAAGCGGGGAAAAAAGTACAACTGATCTTTAAGTTCCTTAGCATCAATTAGTACTCAAAATCTAGGACGATGGGACCTCCTAAACAAACATAACCATGAAAATACACTTACAGAAGCCAACGATTCAACGGAAAGGGGATAATAAAAAAATTAAAAATATATATGTAAAAAGTCAAACAAAATTCTTTGCAATGTATAACTAAACATCTGGGCAAGAACATCATAAGTAGACATAAAACACTGTGGTACCTGGAAAAGTATGATGAGCTTAAGCTCACCTCTGCGCTTGATCTCAAAACTTTTAAGTTCTGCAAGAGTTCCATCATCATTGAACACAACATACCACTTTTTGATTAGAATCCSTTCTTCCTTGGAAGCTGGAATGATCATTGCCTGCAATCCAAAAGAATAGAGATTCTCCGCATGCTAAATTAACCAAACAAAAAGTTATGAAGATGATAACACAATATTAATTTTTGAAATCAGCCAAAACAACATTGAAGATCCATTAGATACCATTGTACCAAAGTATAAAATACCTTAAAAACAGTTTAGACGAGTGGTCTAAAAAGGGTTTCATTTCATTTTCATGGTTGAACTGATCGCAAAAGTCAAATRAATCAGACATGGGCTGTTTGGAGTTATTTATTAATCAAAACTGGAATGAAATGCAATTGACATCTTGCTAAAATGTTATAGAAATATCAGGCTCACCTCAATCTCCATCTTCAATCGATCGCCAGCTTCATTTGATCTCCACCCCAACTTCATTCGTGTCACCAAGTTTCCATGTAATTTCGTGTCATCTCAAGGCAATGAATGACATGGGGAACTTGGACACTTTAAAGCTGGATACTGCAAAAAAAACATAAAAAAATGAAAGGTTAAATATCATGATAAGTTCAAAAAATMCTCAAAGAGAGGAACATAAGGGGTGGATCTAAAATTAATACTTGTATTTTTGTTGAAGATATGGCAAATCAAGACTTCAAGTTAAAGCTAAGTGTTTGAATTTTTATCGGAGTGGATCCATAAAAATTACTAACAATGTTCGATCAAGAAAGCATAAGATTATTCACCACTTCAATAAGAGTAGCTCCCTCTTGAAGCCCCTCCAACCCTTCTAGGTTCTTGGCAAAGGGTGCAGCAGATGCTTCTAAATTCTATCTATTTGTGGTCACAAGACCCTGCACAAATAGAAAAATAATCAAAAAGAGCAATGTAGAGTAATTATTTAACACAACGACACTACCCTTTACTATAATATCTTTCATTTCTTGACATGAGAATCACATTCAATATTCAGTGACTAAAGCAAACAAGCCAAATATGAAGTATGTCATGGCTTAGAAGTTAGAAATAAGTCTCCATTCCAAGGGAGGTCCAACTACGAACACGATGTAGTTATAGTGTTTAAAATTCAAAAACAGAAACTCGTATGGTGCTACTTGCATTACATAACTATAGCAGTAAATAGATTCAAAGTCAAGCTGACAAGCCACGAGAAAATAGAAAAAAGAAGAGAACAAAAAAATGACACATTTAGGTCTAAGTAAAAAAGCATTCAAAAGCGTATCACAATAGCAMAGCTATGAGCTATGAGCCTTTGACATAACAGCTATACTCAAAGCTACTACTGATATWACACAAAGTTCACCTTGAATCAACCCTTGATCTATAGATAACATCAAGAATACAAGGACTTTGCAAAAATAACAAATCATCAAGACTAAATCCCTAAATTCAAAGAAAGGTACCTATAGATTATTATAAGTTATAAGAAAGGTACTCTCTAATTGACAACAGTCCAAATAGATTGGCTACAAATTTTAACTGTTAAAAAAAGATTGATTTACCCTTTGTCATTCAAAGCATAAGCATTTTTTAGTTCATTTACACTTTGACCACATATGGCATAAGCTGGCATAAAAAATGCAAGATATTCTGCCTAATTCTCTTAACTTGATTGTTGATGAGAATGAAACGTTATATAATCATTATGTTTTGAAGGAATTAATTAGTTAGATTTAAGTAGTAACTGAACAAGGTTCTTTGTTTTTTCATTTTTGTAAAACTACCGGCAAYCTACTAAATTTCAGACTGGACCATATTATTCTAATTACTCGAAACCATAACTAAATATATACAAGCATATGACTATTAATTAAGTAATATAAACAAACTCAACCAAAGAAGTAACTTGAAATTGAAGAAGACTGACCTTCTTATAACTCCGAAAACACGAAACTCGTCCTRGAGTTCTCGCTCACTGACCACCAAATTCATACAGAAATTAAGAAGTATAAACATCAATGAATTGAAATTCAAACAAATAGGGCAAAATTCGAACAAAACAAGCCTCAACTAGAACATAAGAGCCCTAACATTCGAACAAGCAACCAAATTCAATACTAATAATAACACAATTTCGTACAAAAATTGCAGGGAAAGAGAAGAGATTGAAGAAGAATACCTTGCAAAATRGAACCAACTATAGAATACATGAAGCCTCTTGAGATTTCAGCAAAAACGAAAAAAACCCTAATTMTGAATTGGGAACACATAAGAGCAACGAAGAGGAGAGAGAACAAAGGTGCAAAAATGGAGAATGAGAAAGTGAAAAATGAAGGCGTGGAGGTGTGGATTGGAGAAGAAGAGGGGTTTGATTGGGGTTTTGAGGGAGAGGAGGACTTGTCGTAAAACAAGTATGATGATGGTCAGATGTTTTCTAGAGAAATACACTCCGTTTTCTTGTATTTTCTTTTTTTAAAATTTTAATTTATTTGGTATATTGCAACACTTTCTAGAGTGTTGCCAATAATGTTTCCCATAAATGTAGTAAAAGTTACTTCAAAAAAAATGTAGTGAAAGTGTTGCAAATAAATGTTGTCAAAATCATACAAATGCAACGTTTTTATAAAGTGTTGCTACTAGTGTTGCATAAAATAAAGAAAAATGTTGCGCTTGTACAAAAGTGTTGCAATAACTATTATATTATGCAACATTTGTGAAAAGTGTTGCATTTCATTGAGCTATCGCAACACTTTTTGTTAAATTGTTGCAACTATTGTTATTATTTGTCGAAATGCAACACATCATTAAACTGTTGCACCATAGGTGTTGCAATAGACCAATTTTGTAGTGGTGACGTTAGCGATGTTATCTAAATATAATCAGTAACCAAAGGGGCAGCCCKTACCGAACCAAAAAAAAATTGGACGGTTGACTTGTTTATGAAGTGCAAAATCACCTCAATAGACATAGAAGAGGGTATCCTTGCATGAACATGGCAAAAGCTGAATCAGATAACTCAGGACAATAGTAGAGCTTTATTGACGTCAAATTGTACAAAAATGGGTACAAGTATTCTACAAACTTGTTGGTGAGGAACTCTATTCCTCGCAGAACTAAATATTTCAAAGATTGATGATATGAGTGTAGGATGTATTCAATACCATTAAATGTGTAGCCTTTGCAAAATGAGAGAAAATCATTCGAGATGCCCAACTTTGTAAACCTCAGAGACTGCAAGTTTGTAAGGAAATTAGTGGAACTTTTTATACTGATTGATTCAATCTTATAATCTGCACATAGATGCAGATGGCTATTTCGAATAAGGAACGCAATTCCATTTTCTGTCACACGGCGAAGACAATAAGAAACTGTGACATGTTCCAGAAACACACAATGATCGATTCTTGGTCGGTTTCATCAATGAAATGGTTGAAGATTGCCGCCAAACATTCGTCAGGCAGTTCTTTGCCTGTTTCTTCTGCCATTTACATCTGCATAAGTGTTCAGAAGTATTGCAGATTTTTGTAGTATACAAACATTAGAGTAACTAAGCGATATTTCTATCAGATCATACTTTTGAATTGGTTTCCTCCATAATAAAAAGTTACCCATTGATAAACAATTTTTAATGGTTCCATTCAAGTATGCCAGAATGACTTTTCAAAGTTTTCCATATTTATATTAAAAATTTGAAATCATAACCCTTTTTGTTTACAGTAAAGTGCACTACAAGAATTTTGTGTAAGGCCGACCGAAATTATCGACCGAAAAAAATCGGTCAGTATCACCGACCGCAGTTGGTCGGTGTAATTTATCGACCGATAATACGGTCGGTAATACCGACCGATTTTGAAATCGGTCGGTGTACCGACCGAATAATCGGTCGCTAAATCCTTTGGTTTTGAAACCCATATCCTCATTTTTAATTTTAAAAAAAAAACAAATCCCAAAATGTTACCGACCGATTATTCGGTCGGTGACTTTTTGGGATTTTAAATCCCCCTCTGTCCCTAAGAAAAACAAATCGAAAAATTACCGACCGATTATTCGATCGGTAATTTTTTTTATATAAAAAAAATTATTTTTTTATTCGACCCCTTTTTCTGTTTCGACTCCTCACTCTATTCGAACCCTTTTTCTGTTTCGAATCCTCACTCACAACTCACCACTCACTCTCTCTCTCTCTCTCCTTCGACCCAAACGTCGACCTCACTTTGGCGACCTTACGCGGCGATCCTCTTCTCTCTTTCTCTTTTTCCCTCTCTTCGAACCCTCACTCTCTCCTCTCCTTCCTTCTCTCTTTTTCACTTTCCTCTCTCTCTCTCCTTCGCGTGCTGATGCACCGCTGCTGCTGTGGTTGCGCTGCTGTGGCTGCCAACCACCACCGCACTCCTCCCTCACACCCGCCACTCCTCTCTCTTGGTAGGGTTTATTTTTAATTTTTTCAATTTTCTGCCATTATTTAATTTAGGGTTATCTCTATTATATTTTTGTTTCAATCTGAATTGGGGTTGTTTGGCCTTGATGTAGCTCGAATTTGGCGAAATTTCTAATGGGAGTTGTTTCACATTCCCTTAAGGTATTTCCATCTTCTCTTAAATAACTTTTAATTTTAGTTAAATTTTTGTTTGTTTTGTTTAATTTTGGTTTAAATGTTGAGTTTTGTTTAATTTTTTTGGGTTTTTTATAATATGTGTTTTTAATTAAAGTGTATGTATATGTTAAGATATGTTTTGTGAGTATTTTTTTCAAAAATTAAAGTGTATGTTGATGTATGTATGTATGTATGTATGTATGTATGTTGTTGATGTATGTTGTATGTAATTGTATTATGTATGATATGTATGTTATGTATGTATTATGTATGTATGTATGTATGTATGATGTATGTATGTATGTATGTATGTATGTATGTATGTAGGTATGTATTATGTATGTATGTATGTATGTATGTATGTATTGTATGTATGTATGTATGTATGTATGTATGTATGTATGTATGTATGTATGTATGTATGTATGTATGATGTATGTTGTATGTAGTTATGTATGTATGTATGTATGTATGTTGTATAGTAGTAGTAGTGTATGTATGTATTGTATGTATGTATGTATGTATGTATGTATGTATGTATGTACTGTATGGATGTATGTATGTATGTAAGTATGTATGTATGTATGATATGTTATGAGTATGTATTTATTTGTATTGTGTGTTGTATGTTTATGTAAGTGTGTATTATGTGATGTATGAATGTATGTATGTATGATTTATTTATGTATGTTGTATGTGTATGTATGCATGTGTTAGTATGTATGTGTTCTATTATGTATGTTGTTTACGTAGTATGCCATTGGCCTAATACTCGTTCAAGCTTATCATAGGAGTAAGTCTTGAATAGTCCCCGTTTTGGGACTGTTCTTGAATCTCTCTCACTCACTACTAGGGTCTATGCGCGTCTTGTTTTCAATTCTAAGGACGTTTTCGGTCTCCATTTCCCTTAATTCTCTGGGTACATATGTATATAAGTTTTTACATCGTGTACTTGGAGACCATGGGAGATTTTGCCGAAAATTTCTTAGAATTGAAAACATGACATGCATTTATCAATGAGGGGAGACATTCAAGAATGGGTTAGGTTGGTGTAAGACCCAGGACACATCATTGCATACACAATTCACTTTGAAATCGTATAATTCTTTATTTGAGTTATTAGAAATGATAGTTAGGCTTTTGATTTGAATGATACGTTATTTTGCCTTTTTATATCAATTCCCTTCAATGTATTGTATTCCATTCTATTAATTGTTTGTTTTATTTTGCACTGAATTCAGGATATATATTCTTTTACCAACTTCAAAGAGACTAGGAAAGATCAAGGCACAGCACATCGTTCGTCTTGTGATGTACTTTCATTTGTTATTTTATAAGATGCTACTTTCATATGAATGTGGTTGTGGTGTGTGGTGTGTGTGTGTGTGTTGTGTGTTTGTGTGTGTGTGTGTGTGTGTGTGTGGTGTGTGTGGTGTGTGTGTGTATGTAGGTATTTTTTTCAAAAATTAAAGTTAGTATGGTATGTATGTGTGTGTGTGTGTGTGTGTGTATGGTGTGTTGTGTGGGTGTTTGTTGTGTGTGTGTGTTGTGCGTGTGTGGTGTGTGTGTGGTGGTGTTCGTTGTATAGATGTTTACGTATGTATGTTTGTATGATAGTATTAAGCATCTATGTATTTAAAGTAATGTTAATTTGAATATGAATAACAGCGCAATATCATAATTTATTATAGTAGTTGTTATATAGGTTGAATTATGATTATTTCTTTTGCAATTTCCCTCATAGCTTTGAATAATGAAAATAAACTTGATGTTGTATAAAATAAGGAAATATGATTGTTTAGGCAAGTAAAACTGCACGAAGGCGAAAATAGCAATTTTCAACCATTTTCGTTCCCTAAACGACCGTAGGACCTTACAACTTCACAAACTTCCTCGTTTCTCTGTAGGGTTTGATTAATGAAAATAAACTTGGATGCGGTTTGAAATTGCGAAATGTGATTGTTGGTTGAAAATCGGGCAAGCAAAACACCATTAATATTATATATAATTATATAATATATATTATTATATATATATACACACCACACACACACAACACACACACACACACACACACACACACAACACACACACACACACACACAACACATATGTGCGTCACATAAACAACTTTAAAGAATTAAGAAAGGCTGAGATAAGATAGGAATGAAGACATTGAGGATGGTTCAGGCCCAAGAATTGATATTTTTTAATGCTTAGAATAGGCTTAATCGAAATGAAGAGGAAGGAGCGTGAGTGGATGTACAATGACACCGATCCGAAGCGCATACTTTGATGAGCTTATCGAAGGGGTGAATCAGTTTGTTGCCTTCCCTCAACAGCACCCAATCCTTAATGACGGGACAAGATAAGATGTCCGTGTGTTTGGTGTAAAAACTTAAAGTATTTGGACGTGCCCGACTTAAAAGTACACTTGTATAAAGAAGGGTCACCCGAACTTTATGAATGGTTATGTCACGTGAGGGCAGGTTGAGGGTCCACCTCGTCTCCTACTCAACGAATCCTTACCGAAAATGGGTTGTGGATGCTTTCAGAACGCGGACCAATCGTTCCTTGAGGAGGCAATACGACGAAGACGAACCAAACAGAAAGCCAAGATGTTCTTCGAGTGCTCAAGGCAGCCGAGCAAACGTTGTATGATGGGCAGCAAATCCGGTGTGGAGATGGCTTCTAGAATGATCAATTTGAAGTCTGAGTACAACTTGCCGCACAGGTGCGTAGATGGTATTGGGTCATTGTTGAGTGATGCTCGCCTAAGCAAACCAAAACACTCAGTGTAACACCTACTACGAAGAAGGTACTCAAGGATTAAGACTTCCTCATGAAAAGATACGCGCATGCCGAAAGGATGCATGCTTTATTGGAAGGACGATGTCGAGCTTGATAAGTGTCGTCATTGCGAGTCGAATCGTACAAGGGACTTCGAATGCCACTTGTTTCTCGCAAGCTTTCTGGTATATTTCCCAATAACACCGCGATTGCAAAGGATGTTGCCACTAAAAACTTGCTGAGTCTATGACATGGCATCTGAAAGTCGTCAAAGGGAAGGGAACATGGCTCACCCAAGTGATAGTGAAGCGTGGAAGCATTTCGATAACACTTTTACGGACTTTGCATCGACCTCGAATGTCAAACTTGGGGTTGTGCACCGATGGTTTTCCGTTTTCGGGAAGTTTGGAAAGCAATACTCTTGTTGGCCTATTCTCGCCACACCTTACAACATTCCCCGTCCATGTGCTTGAAAAACCATTCATTTCCTTTCCTTGCTTATCCCTGGCCAAAAAATCCGAAGAGCAATTGGATGTCTACTGCAACCTTTGATTGACGAGCTGAAGCAGCTGTGGTCGGTTGGGTCCTTGAAGTATGACATCTCAAAGAAGAAACTTCAATCTGCGCGCACCATGTTGTGGACTAATGTGACTTCCAGCATATATATGTTGTCGGGTTGGAGCCCTCTGGTTTAAGGCTGTCCATATTGCATGGAGAAAAGTAAGCCGTTTGCTAAGACATGGTGGCAAAGTATCATGGTTTATTGTCATCGCCAGTTTTAGATTCCGACCACCCTTTCCGAAAGAATAAGACAGCTTTTGTAAGAACGAGTGAAAATGACTCGGCCCTCATCATGTCAGGTGAGGAATTGGCAGATTATGAAGGACTACCGAGAGTCCCTGATGGTCCTGAGCTTTGAAGCAATTGAAGAAGAAAAAATGTGATGGGATAAACAACTGTCTGTGGACTGTCATATTGGAAGGATTTGTTGATTAGGCACAACTTAGACGTCATGCATGCATATCGAGAAGAACTTCTTCGAGCAGGTCATCAAACCTCGTCATGGATGGTGAGAGACAAAACGTCTGACACTGTCAATGCGAGGAAAGACATGATTGTCTGTAGGCGGCGAGAGTTTGAGCTCATTGATGATGGTAAGGGTAAATGAGTTGATGCCAGGCACCTTCGCATTGACAAGGAGTAGAAGAAGTGTTATGTGAAGGGATTCGAGACTTGAGAATTCACTGAGGTTGCTTCGAACTGAGTCGTGTTGATAAAAAATAGGCTCCATGGAATGAAGAGTCCGATTGTCATGTATTTATGGAGCGGTTGTTGCCTATTTGCCTACTAAGTTGCTTCACTTCATATTTGGAAGGTAATAACCGAAATCAGCCAATTCTTGCGTGACTTGTGTGCTCCACTATCACTATGAGTGATGAAGGGCTGCAAAACAAACTTATGAGATCTTATGTAAGTTAAGAAAAATATTTCCCCTGCATCTTTAACTCCATGGAGCACTTGCCGGTACACTTGCCACATGAGGATTACATTGGGGGTCCGTTCAATACAGATGGATGTACCCATATCGAACAGTGAGGTTATGATCGACAATCGTACCATGTTAATCATTTCTAAGAAGTGTTATTTACATTACTCATTGTCCTTTCTCATAGGTTCCTTAACCACTTGAAACGTAAAGTGGGAATAAGGCAAGGTGAAGGTTCTATATTGCAATGCATATCTGGCTGAGGAGATATCCAATTCTGCTCACAGTATTTCAGTCAGAGGTTGATACAAAATCGAGGGACTTAGGTAGAAATGCATACCCTGATGTGGAAAGCCAACATGGGTCAATGTCCTGATTGTTTAGGGAGGATGTGGTCGACCAGTTACGAGTGGTAGTAAACGTTGGTTGACAGACAAGGAGTACGTCCGAGCCCATTTACATCCTCGCAAATTGTGGCCTTCTAAGTGACTATGAAAGGTAATTTTCTTAGCAGTTCGGTCTTAGATTAGAAAAGCACATTGCATGCCGGCTTAGATGCATACAATCGAATTTGCGCACTATGTAGGCAATTGAGGATCAAATGGTGCAGTCAAATCGTCAATAAATAGGACAGGATGACGTCTGGATCACTGCCGAATCCCAATACCCGGCATGGTAAAGACCAAGTGAGGATTCCCATACCATTCTCCCCATTTGTTATTAATCCTTTAGTTTCATATTACTGACTTACTCACAAATCTAGTTGCATTGGACACAGAGTGCTAATGACGTCACACGAGCTCTTACGATGGGGCCCTCAAAACAGTGACAACTCTGAATCAATTCTACGTTAATGGGTACAATTTCACACACAAAGCTATGGTAGGAACAAGTCAACCATGAATTATGAGGTGTGTGTTGAGAGTCAGGTGGGGTGACTACTTCGGCACTTTGAAGAGGTGATACAATTGTTTACACGGGAGTGACGCAGAGTACAAGACGATATTGTTCAATTTGCAATTGGTTTGATTGTGACAAGGCATGAACATTCATGAGAAATATAGACTTGTAGAGGTCAATCATACTAGGAGACTCCCGTGGTACGACCCTTCTTGTTGTGTCATACCAAGCTAGTCAAGGTTATTATGCACCTATCTTAGCCTAAGAGGGACAAGATGTAGGGGGCGCGTGTTCAAGACAAAAGCTAGGTCAGTGTTAACGCACCGGTGGAATTCGGATGTTCTACAAGAAGAAAATCTTTGTTCCATGGTCTATGTTCTCCGGACGAGATACCAGACTATGAGGTCATCAGGTGATGATGACGAAGATGAAGTCACTTTCGAGGTCTAGCTAAAGACGATGGTGAGGAGCTTAGCAGTGTATGAAGTGAAAACATGAATGATGACGACGACGAAGACGTTATGACCTCAGTTTGTTTCATTAGGATGTAATGTAAATTTATTTTGATTTTAGCTATACCTTATTATTGTATTTGAAACACAAAACAAGGTTATGTAATAATTTGTTTATTTAAGTTTATTGAGTTTCTTCTCAAGCTTCTTAAATATATTAACTTTGAGTGTTTGTTTTGAGTATATTGTTTTTTTTCTTGTTATAATGTCTGGGCAATATTTTTCAATTGGTTAATTGGTTTTTGTGCGGATATACTTATTACTTATGTAGCAACATTATGGCATCAAAAAGGCGTGGTGGTACGAGAGGACATCTGAGTCGCAGCGCTGCCGAGCAGCAATCCGAGCCGTTGCATTCTCCGGCTCACTCTCAGTCTACAGTTCCCGGTAGCCTCGTCCGAGTCATTCTCAGTCGATGCGTCCTGGTGACTCGGTCGGTCAGGGCTGAGTTGTCAAGAGAGGTCGTCTCTGGCTTGACCGCAGCGCACGAGGGGCAGCTCGTGCGGCCAATTTGGGGCTCCATCTTACAGGCTCACATACGAGGCTCACCGTTCCAGGCTTCCACTGACTGCTTCTCTATCTCAGACTACTTCTGTGTCTGAGCTACTCGTCCATCTCGGCCTCCTCAGTTTCAACCTCCTCCATTTGAGCATTATACGTTTCAGCCATCTCCATTTGAGCCTTCTACTTCTCGCCCTCTCAATATGAGCCTCTACGTCTCCTCTCCTGCGTCTGAGCCTTCTAACATCTCGGCCTACTCCATCTGCGCTTCTACATCTCGCCTACTCCATCTGAGCCTACTCCAGATGCTCCGCTACTGTCCACGCTCAAGTTTCGAAGTTGACCGCTGGCTTATGTAGTTTTAAAGTTTTAAATTAGTAAATGTTTTAACTATTTTAATTAAGTTGTATCGTTATGTCGTTTAATTTATTATGTTTTGTGTGCAGGTTCGATGCGCCCGATGTTGTTCGGTCGGTATAGCTGCAATGGAGGCCGACTTCATCAGCCTTGGAGAACTACAGTGAGGTAACAAAGGTCACAAGGATCACTGGTGGACATGTGGAAGGTGAGATAACTCCATTTAAGTTGTATTGTATGTCGTCTATTCTGGGAATGTTTTTTTGTTTTTTTATACAATCTTATACGTTAACATATTTGTTTGTTTTTGGCTCAATTCAGAAAATGTACACCTGGAAACCTGAGTTGAGGGCACGGTTCGGAAAGCCTATGACGCAAGGCAGGCTTGCGTCTGAAAAGACCTGTATTCAACGAACATCGTTCACAGGAGGAAGGGAACGACAGAGTGCTTGGAGAGGACTATATACGTCGCTGAAAACTGTGTGACTGACGAAAGCCAAAAAGACAGTCGGTCAGTGCAAGGCGAACAGGAGAGCGGCAACGCTGTGGCGAGGCCCTGCATCTCACTGTCGGGTTCTGTCTCCCATTCCGCGAGCAATAAATTGGTTAGTATTTTTTTGTAATTCTAGTATCGTAAAAAACTAAAATTCTCGTCGTTAAATTCTTTTAATCACCTACATATGATATAATTGTTTGTGGTGGCTAAGACATGGAGGAAATTGCTAACGCTGCCAGATTTGTACCTGACACGCACTTCAGAAGATGCCAGGGAGGGAGCCGCAACCGATCAGCAAAAAGGCCAAAGATGAGATGGTAATGATTTTTTAATGGTTTATGATTTGCATTTGATGTTTAGATCAGAATTCCGGCGTATAAGCTGATGAGTACGAATAGATTGCTTTTATATGAATTGCACTTGATGTTTAGATCGAAGATTCCGCGTATAGCACGATGATTACGAATAGGATTGTTTTTTTATCAATTCACTTAATGTCTTGAAAATCCCAAAAAAACACCAAAATGGCCTAAAATGTCAATTTTAACGTAAAATGTCTCTCTGTCATTCTAACCGATTTAATCAACGTCTAGGAAGCCTAATGGTGTCCAACTAGGACGTGTCTAAGGTTGAAAACTAGTAATGGATAGAAATGTGACTAGTTAGGAGCGAAAATCCCAAAAAAACCCAATGCCTAAAATGTCAATTTTTAACGTAAAATGGCTTTTTGTCGTTCTAACCGAGTCAATCAACATCTAGGAAGCCTAATGGTGTCTAATGGACGTGTCTAAGGTTTGAAAACTAGTAATGGATAGAAATGTGACAAGTTAGGAGCGAAAATCCCAAAAAACGCAAAAATGACCTAAAAATGTCAATTTTAACGTAAAATGGTCTTTGTCGTTCTAACCGAGTCAATCAACGTTAGGAAGCCTAATGGTGTCCAATAGGACGTGTCTAAGGTTTGAAAACTTGTATGGATAGAAATGTGACAACTTAGAAGCGAAAAACCCAAAAAACGCCAAAAATGGCCAAAAAATGTCTGTTTTTAACGTAAAATTATTCTTGTCGTTCTAACCGAGTCAAACAACGTCTAGAAAAAGGCTAATGGCATCTAATAGGACATATCTAAGGTTTGAAAACTAGTAATGGATAGAAATGTGACAGTTAGGAGCGAAAATCCCAAAACCGCCAAAATGGCCTAAAATTTGTCTGTCATGTTATATTCTTTTATTTGGAATTGTTTGCACTAATCCGTAATTTACGGAAAATATACGCCAAACCTTACTGAATCTCGAGGCTAGCGGTTCGAAGGTGGATCCCAACAAGGTGTTCTTTGACACGGTTGGCGGATTTCGCAATGGGGAGGTTTATGGTCTAGGCAAAGCTGGAGCTTCTCTCTATTACGAGAAAAGCTCGGGCCACGCCGGACCTAGCTACTCTGCGRTTTCCGCTAAATTATATGAGATTTCTGYGCGTTTTGAGGCATCAGTGCGCGCTCGGGCGGAGTTAGAGCAAAGAGACCGTGAGCGGGATGAGAGAGAGCGTGTTCGGGATGAAGAGCAGCGTCGTCTCGTCGAGGATTCCAAGAGGCAGGCGGAGTACATAGAGTAGATGAGGGCGCAGATAGACGCTTTCATGAGGCAGTTCGGCGACTCGTCTTCCTTTCTACGACGCCCCGACGATCGCACAGACGGTTCTGGCGCTTCTGGAGCATTCGTAGCGTAGGAGTCGTTAGTTTACCATTTATTGATTGTACGTTTATATTTGTTACATTTTGATCTTGTGTATATTGCGAATTATTTATATTAAATATACAATTTTATTTTGCATATTTAACCTGTTTTATATTAATATATTATCAATTAGTTTATTTTTATAATTCATATAATATTTATTGAAAGCAAAAAAAAAACATATTTACCGACCGAATAATCGATCGGTAATGGCCATTTTAAATTTTAAAAAAAATAATTAGGGGTATTTACTGACCGATTAATCGGTCGGTAAACCCCTCCATGGCCCTCCAAAAAATTGGTCGGATGTTATTGGTCGGGAATCGGTCGGTAAACACTTACCGACCAAAATTCGGTCGGTAATCGGTCGGTAAGTGTGGTCGGCCGAAGCCAATTTTCTTGTTGTGGTGACCAAATCTAAATAACCCATTGCATAGATTATATGAAACTTTCCTAATTTTAACTTACAAAGTTATCAGCAAAGGTGGTGGCCTAAATAAATGCATATGGCTTACTATCATGTTAGGGGACTTCGTGTTTATTAGGATTAGTGTTGCATCTATTGAACGATACAAGAGGGGGTGAATTGTATCTAGAGGAATTTTGGTATTTTTGCGGAATTAAAACACGAAAGTAAAGAAACTTAATGCGAGATGTTTAACTAATACAGAAACTCTCCTTGACAAAGGTCAAGAGATAAAACTGTGATCTACCCTTGTAAGATTTCTTGTTAGATTTATTGGAATCAAACCTAATACAATATAAAACCTCGTTCAAGTACTTCTACCTTGAAAGCCACTCGAACAATCCCACTGTTGAATGAGCACTCCTCTCTTGTAAGTCTCACTCCTCACTTACAAGCCTCTCTAGATTCACAACCCAAAGTCACTCTTCAAGAACCACTATCTTGAAGCTCTTACAACTCGAATGTATGAACTCTAAAGTGTTTGGCAATAGAACGATATGATTGACTCAGAATGCTTGTTTGCTCAACTGTGTTATTCTAAGAAAATTATTTTTTGTATTTATAGATGAGCTTAGATGCGTGGAAGTGCAGCTGTAAAGACACTTTCCATGATCTCCTACAAAGTAGGGAGTCATGTACTAGTGGAATTTAAGGCGTAAGCTCTTACTTCACAATCTCCACTCAACTAGCCAGTAGCTTATACTCAGTCAAAGCAACGTACACTCTCTTGAATTTTCTCAACTTAAAACCGTTTTACTTGTACATCAAGCTGTTTCCTTGTTTTCAGCTCTTAAGACCGATTTTCTATAATATATTTTCCAAATTAACTTTGTAAAATTGGGTTATGAAATAACTTTATAATATAAGATAAAAAATTCAAGTTTCATAAAATTAATTCTAACAGAATATTTATAGTTCAGAAAAAGATATATTTATTTAAAACTTTATTTATTGTTACAAAAATCTTTTTATATCTTAACAAAAATTATCTTTAATAAAATCAATTTTATACCCAATTTATATCTTATACTTTTCCTGAGCCAGCCAATCAATCAACACTACCAAACTTATACAATTAAGCCTAAAACATAAAATCTTAAGCCTAATTTACACTGATGTGTAATATCAACCCATCAATGATCTTCGAGACTTCTTTYACAAGGCTCTTGAGTTCCTTGATGCTGGAGTTTCTTCCATGTAATTCTTAGCGTGCCTTCAAAATCACAAAGCTTCTTCCACCTTGGATATCATTACTTCCTTAAGACTTTGCAAGCCGCATACCTGTAATGCACAGTATTAGGTGCACACACATTAAATACACATGAGACAGAGTTTGCTTTNCCTAACCGACCTAATTAAGACACGGAATTAATCCACACGGTTTTAACAACCCTAACTAACCTAGATATTTATCCTAATCAAATCAGAATAATATCATAGTTAACAAATATCCTAACTAACTAATAAATATCCTAACAAACTAATCTAATCCACAATAATTCGGCCAACTAACAGCTAGATATTTACAGAATGTTTTATCCTTCCAAATTAATGCCAATGTCGAGTAGATTCTTCCTTTGCACGAAATCTCCTTCAAGATATGTAACCACTCGAAAACAATTATTCTGAATATTATTGTTAATTTCCAGATCAATAGGATAATTTTCCAGAATAGCCAATGAACCCTCATCATTTCAAATGTTAGACTTTCCTTGATTGATATGCTCATACTTTGTGATGCACCTTTTACTGAGTTAACAGTCTGTCATAGTTTGATTTTTTGGGTTAATGTCTTGTTATTTGTTGCCTACTTGCGTATCAAGGAAAATCAAGAGTTAGTGATCTAACCTTGGATAAAAACTAAGTAACAACACCAAAGAACCGAACTACATTCGAACGTSGAACCCTCTGATATAAGGATCAAGATGATGAAAAGGTCCTCTTTTTTAGATGATCAAATGTTGAAAGTATCAATTTCTACACGTGAACTACTTGTTGAGAACCTCACTGGAGACTTCTAGTGATGGGCCTAAAGTTGCTTGGTAACTAACCTAATTCTTAATTTTGTGTTCTGTTACTTATATCGTGAATTATGCAAGTTAGGTTTCACGTCATTTCCCACTAGAAGCTCAAAAGATGTGAGGCTGACAGTGCCACTTTATCCTCATTCCTTCATCTAAATAAGGAGCGGCTCACAAACTACCTTGGATCTTTATATAACATTTATGACATCAACCGAACATCAGATACTATCTTTGACAATGAGGCTAAATTTCAATCTCTCTACGTTCTCCTTCATCTAGATTCTCACTGCAATTCAGCGATTGCTCTTCTCTGTTGTTGTGCTTATGACGGTCACTTTTTTCTGCCTTCTTTTGAAATAACTGACACTTAATACAGTTTATTTTATCCGWAGGGTGAGTCACTATCTTTGTGGTTCTCTTGCTTGTCTTCATTTGTTATTGGCTCTAGGGAGATGAGCTTTGCTCGAGGAGTGCTAAGGTAACCATTTTTTTGGCCACACTGATACATACCTCGTTGTT
>SNQN01004641.1:0-26546 GCA_008642245.1 Bassia scoparia | reverse complement strand
GATCTTTCGCTAAATCTCAAAAAATTTGTTTTTTTTTTTGGTTTTTTTTGGTTTCAAATCTCAAACCCCTTATATTTTTTACCCAAATCAAATAAATAATTAATATAATAATTATAATAAATAAAAAATTTTATTTAATATTAAAATTTTATAATAATTATAATAATAAATAAAAAAAAATTAAAAAAAAAAAAGAAGAAGCTTCTGAGCGAAGCATGGATCACGCCAAATCCTGCTCACTCTTCTGTTTTTTATTGCGCATCTAACCGTTGACCTCTTCTCCGTATTACTGCCAGCGCACGCTCCTCAGATCCGTTGCTATCTACTTATTGTTTTTTCCTTATTATCGATGCTGACAAGGATCTTCCTAGCATTCTGTTTTTGTCGAGGAATTTTTAACCATTATTTTAGGCCATCATCGTATCCCACATTTCTCTGTTTATTTTTTTTTTGTATGCTTAGCTTATCAGTCACCCCCCCCCTAAAACACGTCATCTTGTGTTTCCTTATTTTCTTTTTTTCTGGTTTTATCCTTTCCTCTCACCCCAAAAATCTATTCTCTTTTTTTTTCTCCGTTTCTCCTTTTCATATTTTTTTACAAAACACAAACCATATTCAAGCCCCATATTTTTACCCAAAATACCCGAACGTATTTTTACAAACCCATTTGACAGGCAAGATGTATGCACTATTCCGCTCGTGTCTTGCAGTCGGCTCATGATTTGATGATTTTAGGTGGTTTCACTCTATTGATATCTTGGCTTCTGCGGGTAAATTTATCTCATCTGCCATTTTTCAATTTTTTTGAGTTGTTTGGTCTTTTTTTTGTCTAGAAATCAGAATGAAAGGGAAGCACAACTCTTCTGTTTCTTCTTTTGTTGTGTCAAGATATTCGAAAAGATTTCTGTCTTCCATTTTTTGTTGTGATATTTTATTATTAACCCAGATCTACAAAATTACATCTGCATTATGTCTTGCAATCAATATTATGTGTTAATTCTAATTTTTTGTTTTTTTTTTTTTCAGGAAAAATGGATTTTCTTATTGTTTTCTATTAAATTTTAAATTCTGATCTTTATTTTATAAGATCTTCTCGAATTTGCTAAGCGTTTTTATTTTAAAAATTTGAAATTCGAATTTGTTCAAATTTGTTTTAATTAGAGGTTTTTTCATTTGAAAATACTCGAATTTTTTTTTTTTTTTTATATTAAAAATTTTTTTTTTTATCGTTTGTCTGTTTCAATTGAAATTCCATGTTTAGGAAAAAAAAAGAAAAAAAAAAAGCGTGATTGGATGGGAGCGCGACCCTATTGCGTGAATCCGATTGAGCTATTACAGGCTTTACATTGAAACTGGAGAGGAAAACACTGTCTGCCCTCGAGCAAACTCTCTTCGGTTATCTCGCCAAGGGAGAGATTGCCGTTCTGCTGGAGTATTATATTTGACAGCATGTACACTCAATTGAATTCATTAGAGCATTCTTAACCCAGATCTGTTTTTATTTTTCTTTTTTTTTCTAGTCTTTTGTTTTGTTTTTATCTGCGTTCTTTTTCCCTTTATTTTATTCTAATTTATATCTTACTTCTCTTGTTCCGTTTGCATGCCTGTCTTTATTTAAGTAACTAACCATTATCTGATCTGTTTTTTTGGGTTTGTTTTTTTTTTATTTTTTGTCTTTTGTTTTTAAAATGTTTACACGCTATACTTATTTAAATAATTGTGCGTATATTTTCTTTTTTGTTGAGTATTGGTCTGCGAGTTATTTGATTTGTGGTTTGTAGGTACTTTTGGTAAACTAATAATTTTACAGAAGTGAAAAAAAAATACAACTCAATATTTTCTAATTCACCTTCTGCTATACAAACGCGATAAATTGCATTCAAGTTCTCTAACCAACATTTTTTCCAAATAATTGTGTCAAATCTAAATGTTTAAATACGTACAATCCTTAATATGAAAAATGAAGAGTTGGTAGGAAAAAAGTATTCTTCCCACCTTTCAGAAATGTCGAAAAGCAGATGCAGTGAAAGATATTCGTCAAATTCATTGGTGTTAAGAGAATTTTTTTAGAGAGAATTTTCAGCATTCAAATTTTTATTAGACAGAATTTTTTAGCAGTTGTATGATGTTAATTAGGTTAATAAATATTTTTTTCTCGCCTTTTCCCTTAATTAGAGTGATTTTTCTGCTGTGAATGTTGTTTGAAATTAATGCAAAATGTGTAATTGATTCTGTTTATTGATCGATTATAATTTTATTAAGGCAGTTTTGTGATTAATTACAGAGAAATTTGTTCGATTGGAAGTCTTTTGTAACGTACGAAACATTTCAGTACTTATTTGTTAAATCGTTGATGAAATTTTTTTTTTAGCAACTATTTGCAATACTTTGAAATCGGTTATTAATTTCATTAAGCAATTCTGATATATTAAGTTTGAGTCCACGGCATTACCAGTCATATCAAGGGGGGACACATTCCTCCCCCTTGGCTATATTCATAGAATTATAAATAATATATATATTATAATATATATTATATATACTATATATATATATATAATATATATACTATATTATATATATATAATATATATATAATATATATATATTATATTATCATATAATATATATTATTATAGTATATACTATAATTATATATATATTATATAGGGTCTAGGTCCAATGAGAGAACTCCTTTAAATGAGAAGTAGTAGAGAAGCCAATTCTTGGCCGTTGGATTTTTAAGCTTGGACGGCAATTAGAATGTTGTCATATGTTTTATAGTTGATATTGTGCACCAAATTTTCCAATTGAGATGTGCACTTTTTTTTTATGAAAATGCACATTTTAATAGTAAAAATATGCACATTCATGTAATAAAAATTATGCAACATTTACCTTTTTTTCATGAATCAATCTTGTGACCTTGGATTCGAAAATCACGATCAAGATTGCGAATTCTTACGCTCTCATTTAAGGGATCTTCTCATTGATCTAAATCTTATAATATATAATTATATATATATATTATAATTATATATATATATATTAATATAATAATATATAATATATAAAATGAATTTTCAAAATAGGAACTTCATTGTGTAGCATTTTTATCAATTTTTTTTTAATTTGATAATCTTTCTATTCTTTGTTAATAATTAGCTCATTATTTTTTAAAAAAAAATATTAGTTACTTACTTTTATGTAATGATGTTTAGAATTGTTTAGGTGGGATATCACCTTTTTCCATATAAGAGAGGTAAGGTATTTGTCCACCCTATTTAGTATTTAATTGAAAATTTATGCATAATAAGTTTAATATTGTATTTAGTTTGGAAAAATTTATGCAGGTCACCTATTACCCTTCATTAGGCGGTAAATTTATTATGTTTGAGAGGGGTGACACCAGCTTCCTCCCCCCGTCTTATATATAATAGAGAAAAGCATCATTTTTAATTTCTTTCTCTCCACCTAAAATTATTCATCTTGTTGTCTCGCAGTAAAAAAAATAAAAAACAAATCTTGGAAATGGAAAAGATCTCAGAATTTGAACATATGAAAAACATGTCTGTGAATTAAAGTGTTATTTTTCAAATTCAATTAAATCGAAATACGAAGTCCTCTATTATTAAGTATTAGGGGTGTGTTTGGTAATGAGACGACTTGGAGGTGGAATGAGAATATTATTCCATTAAAGTCTAATTCTACAATGTTTGTTATTTGGAATGGATTAGACGAGGAAAGGAAAATGGGAAAATAATGACTGAATTCCCGTGTTTTTATTTACCTAGGGGTAGATAATAGATGGGAATTTTAATTTTTTTTCCTTTTTTTTTGGAGTATGTGAGAACATTTTTTAATCAAAAAAAATTAAGATATACAATTTATTTCCACCATTTTATTCCCCAGCCGTATACCAAAACATGAGATGGGACATATCTTATGAATTTCTCACATTTTATCTCTTCCCATTTTAATATTCCCAAATTCTCAATTCCCACTGCCCAAATGCCCTAAGGAGATTCAGAGTTTTCATTGACTATATTTGTTTTAATTATTAATTTTATCACTGGCTCACTTGTAAATTTGAGATGTAATGGCCATTGTGGTTTTTTTTTAATATTAAAAAACATCAAGAGCTCGGTTATAGAAACACCCTGATTTATTTAATGACCAAGAGAGTCGGTTTTGTGGTCAAGAACGGTCTCTTAAAATGGAAATCAAAAGATCGTTTTTCTCAAAACGGTCTCTTGTGCTTAATAAAGAGACTGCCAAAAAATAACCGTCCCTCTTTACCTAGAAGCCCGGCCATATTACAATCGGTTGTTTTGCAGTCTCTATTCGTCTTTTTTTGTACCTAGTAGTGGAATATTAAACATTGCAGTGGAAAGCGTTGAACAGTAACTGACCGAATAAACATTATAACAGATGGAAGAGTATATTTAAGAACATGAAATGTGTAACACAAAATTTATTGTTTTAATTTGATAACTAATTAGCAATACAATAAAATTGTAATTAATATTTGTAATAAATGTGACTTGAATTCAAAAATATATTCCACTATAATGTTTTTACTTTCAATTTGTAACAATTTTTATGTGT
The DNA here is from genome assembly GCA_008642245.1 of Bassia scoparia. Lineage (NCBI taxonomy): Eukaryota > Viridiplantae > Streptophyta > Magnoliopsida > Caryophyllales > Amaranthaceae > Bassia > Bassia scoparia. The sequence continues at coordinate 21,938 of SNQN01004641.1, read as the reverse complement.
GAATCTTTCATTAGTTAAATAGGATTTTTTTTAGGGGAGAAAAAAACATTATTAATTAAGTAAATAAGCTTCTACAAACGCTTCACTTAGCTAGAGCATCCGAGACAACATGCGGAGCTCCATCCACCCAAACACAATCCACCTAACTTCGACCGGAGAGCATACTTACTAGAAGTGGAGCAACGACATTAGCTTCATCGCTTGCGTGATGATTTAGTCATGACAATGAAATCAAAACAAAATTAGCACAAATGAATCCAGGACATATTCTTTGGGAAACAAGCAGAATAAACTAGAGGAAACAACTTTTGCTATTATCCAACGCCAAACTACGAAAGGGCAGTCCGCTTTCGAGTCCACGGCACGCAGAAGTCACCACTCATACCCACCTTCATGGCAAAAGTGGATAAAGCCTTCGCTTCTGCTTTACCAATCGCATCCCGAGTCCGTCCTTTGTTGTGAAGCGACAACATCAACACCTTCCGCCTTCCGACTCCAATAGAACACCCCGAAGCTCACTACCCCCCCTCCCAAAAAAACAACATCACAATTCACTTTCTTGCAGTCATCCCGCGGTGTGTCCATCTACTCCCTACAGCTCGGACAACCCACACCCAACTCCCATACTGGCCCACATCCCCACCGCTTAGCTCAAGGAGAAGCGTCTTCTTACGTCGCCGAAGTATGCTCGCCCACCGACGTCCGCTATAGGCACCGTGGCTCAGTCGTTGAAAAGCCCATCTCGTTTGCTCCTCTTATCCCTTTCCAAATGAAAATTCCCCCCACCGACCAAATGACACCAAATCTGCAGCCAATTAGCAACTGTTGTCCGTGTTAAAATGAAACACCAAATAGCATCATACGAGACATCAACTGGCCTCCAAAACTGATGACATACACCCTTCTTAGGAACCTTCGCAATAACTTTACTGCGTTCAACCGCGCATAGCCAAAGTGACCCCAAACCAATCGTGGCCCTCGGGACACCAAACAGAGCTCTAGGGGCTCATCCTCGCCCCCGGCCGACCACATCACACTCTCAATCCATCCACCACATCTAATCTCTCAACCCCTTCTTAGTTCGGGGCAACACCTTAGCACACACTCGCCACAGAAAAACCTTCAACCTTAGGAACAGATAGCACAAGACCCAATTAACACCCGGCCAGCTTTAGCAATTAAAACGACGCGAATCACTGCCAACCCACATCACGCCCCAGATTAGCATCTAATAAAATGATAACCTGACTTGTGTAACTGTAATAAACCGTTCCTTTGAATAACTTGCCACATTAATTCATCGCCATGCTTGTTCTTCACATCAAGCGGATGCTAAAACCACCAAAGTTGCCTCAGAAAGCCCAAGAAAAGGATAAATAAATGTATTACTCTATTTTTATATGTGAAAAGACGAGAATTTGTAATTGAAACAACAGACAACTTCATCACTCCATATTATTTTTTGGTAGAAAATTCTACTGTGGCATGTACGTGTTTGTTTTTTTACACGTGACGACAACTTAACCTTTCTAATTACACACCGTGGCACTTAAGTTTCTTACATTGAATTACACCACCCTTTGGCTATACTAAATCAGTCGTTAACAATTGTTTATTACGTTCTTAGAACTTAGGTTGTTCTTAGACCTTGCTTACTTAAAATTACTAAACCTAACCTTCATTTCAACTTTACAAATCTCTAATTTTATTATTCCCCCAATTTCATTTCCTCTCTATTCTGGCATCTCATCGTTTGTTTCATATTCTTGCCAAAACTTAAATCTAGAAGCTGAATCTGCTTTGAGCTAGACACTTCACTACTGTGCATGCTATTTAAGATGTTGTACCTGTAACGTTAGCACTTTTGTTCCAGGATAACATTTGAGTTTATGGTGTTGATGTGTGTGCATATGCTCACTAGCAGGCATTTGTGCTGTGTTTTGTGTTGCTTTGGATCCTTGCTGGTATAGACTTCATAGCCGTATTTACATATCATAGCCATAACTAGGCCACAATAAACAATCTATTGTCACAATTGCGAAGATATGAAACAACGAACGAGAGATGCCAGAATAAGAGGACGAATCAAATTGGGGGAAAATAAACATTAGGGATTTAAGTTGAAATAAGGTTGTTAGTATATTTAAGTTAGTCAAGTTTAAGAAACCAGTGTTAACAACTGATTCTAGTTAATAACCACGTTGACTGTAATTAATTAGAACTAAGTCGTCCACGGTGTGTAATTAGAAGAAAGTTGAAGTTGTTCGTCGTGGTAAAACACAATAATGACCCACCCATGTAGAATTTCCTATTTTTTTTGGGCACGCAATCACTATTTTAATCAAGGGTATTAATTAACCCATATTTTAAAACATCATTTCATTAAAGTCTTTAACGACTTTAAGGGGACGCCACTTTCCTCCTTCCTAAGCTATAATACTATTTTATGTGAATCGCATGCGTGCTAAACTGTGAAAACTTTGTATTCGTTATAATTGATTACTATTTGTATGTACTTTGTATCATATTACAATGTTTAATTCTTTCTTTCAAAAAAATATTACGCAATGTTGTTTTCATAAATCTTCTATTATATAAGCCAGGGAGCTATGTGTCCCCCCTATTTCATTTCTAAATTTACGTTAAAGAAAACTAAACAATTACAGATTATACACATCAACACAACACTTCATAATTGCACCAAAATATAAAAGATTGAGGGGCTCGTGGGGTAAAAATAAAATAAATTGCATCACAATAACGTCCCGTACCTTACACTAAACTTCCTGCTTCATCAACACAAAATCAATACACCAACTAAACTCAAATTCAAAAAAATTGCCTAATCAAATAATACAATCGCAACAGAATCGATTACATGAAAAATTAAACAACAATTTACTTCTGATTACAAAATTGTTAAAAAGAACATCTCTAATCCAATACGTAAGAGGGAAAAAAATACTGAACTTTGAAAGAAACACTTACATCTCACAAACAATTTTCTAATCAAATTTTCTCCAAAAAATATTCTCTAAAACTCAACTTGAGAAAAAAAAATTAACTTCAATTCTTATAGCGTGCTTCTTGCTGCACAATTTTAATAAGGTGGGAGGAAACTACTACATCTTCAACTCTCCCACACTTCATTCAGGTACGCCTTCACATTCAAGTAAATTATTGACATATTCTTAACATTATAACTCGACAATCTTCTTATTATATTTTTTTTTGAAAAAAATTACAATCTTAAGAAATAAATAATGACAATGATTTTTCAAACACATTAAAACATACAACAAATTAACAAGCTAAAAAAATACATAACGGATTAGATCTTCACTCCACAATTTTGTTCATCAGAATATCAACAAATTTTATCAAATTTTTAACTCATGCGATGAAATAATTTTGACACATTTTTGAACAAAAATACAAAGGTTAAATAGGGCATAGAGAAAATAAAGGATTTCTATAAAATACCCCTGGATGTTTTCGTTTCTACACAATTACCCTTCAAAAATTTCGTTCCAAATATTACCTCCTGAGGTTTGATACCTTGTACAATATAAATTTAATGGTTAAATTTAACCAACAGTAATGGTTAAGTATAAATTAATTAAAAATAGAAAAAAAATAAAAAAAAGCAACAGCACTCTCCCACGCCACCAACCCCTATCAACCATTCTTTCCCCACACCAATTTAAGGGTTAAGCTGCAAGTAAATGATTTATAAACATTTGGTAATCATGTAGATTATAATTTTTGTAGATTATATTGTTAGAAACGCCGACATCTCAGTTTTATCATGAAATCCCGAAATAAATGGGGTTGCTAAATACCGCAGTATATACTTGATATAATGCTCGTACTTTTCCGTATTTTTGGTGTTGTAGACCCAAATTACTCCTCATTAAATAATTCACCCCCACTCATTCATCATCACTCGCACAACTCATATCCTCATCTCCATTTTACCCCCCCCCCCCTCTTCTCTTCTCTAAACCTGCTGTAGTGCATCACAACCCCTCCAGTCGCCCTTTGCTGTAGTTTAATAACATTTCAGAGAGCCAGACATCAGTTATGTTATTTAAAAAAAAACGGAATCTAAATTGCGTTAGCAAAATTACACGCAAGGTCCAATGGAACTCGGTAGTCTGAGATCAACGCAGGTGACCATCGGACTTGCGTATGCATAGTCACGCGGCTTCCATTCGATCTTGTTATTTGCACGCAGGCTTTCCATTGGGGACCTGGTGATTTTGGCACGCAGAATGTCAATTCATTAAATTCTTTGTTAATTTGTAATGGACATACATTGTTTTTAAGAAGGTATAATTGACATAATTATACTTGCATCACCCATATGACTTACATGTTACAGAACATAGAAATTTGTAAATACTTTCCCTTAAATAATAGGATAATAACAACATATCTAATAAGTTGCAAATCACGTAACTTATGTGTCATTGAGTACAAGTATTAAATACAACATTGCATACTATGAGTAAAAACAATGTATATTATTTACTACTAAATTCTCCAATTGTTCGTCCTAACTAGCATACAACATTTTCCCAACCGAAACAACTGTATTTCTGACGAACATATTCAATACTCAGCAAATCGGGGACTAGATGTTCATCCGCCAAATGCACATGTTAATGAATGCTTGTCCCCGGACTCAATGAGTGCGATGGCAAGCTCATTTTTAGACCCTCTTGTTGTAGGGGTAGATGAAATTCCTGGCAAGAAATATGCAACACCGTACATCAAATTGCCTGCATTCAAAATGGATAAAAGGAAATAATTGCACAATCATCGAACAGCTTCTGCAATGGCGTATACAATCTGTGACTGAACTTCCAATCCAATGTGCCATTATCGACCGCAAAGCGACGATTGTAACTACATCGTTCCAAGGGCCTCGTCTCAAAATGGCACGTCCCACCATAAACGAACCATCATTTACATCCGGATTTCCATGATCTTCCAATCTCATGAAATTTATCATAACATGGTGGCCAACTCCTCTTACCACATCTTGGCAATTATCTGCGACCACTCTAAACCACAACATGGAACCATCGCCTAACCACTTTTATTCCAAGCCACATATGTATGGAACGTATTACATCTGGACATCATTGTAGTACGGAGATCATTCTACTCCAATGGTCCATGTACGAGCCTGCCACAAAAAAAAAAGAACTTGAACTAACTACATTGAATGACATGTTAAATTGCAATAATAATGAAATATAAATATATCGAAATTGGAAAAGGCAAAACAATGTCATCTCCCGGTTCTCAAAAAAGAGCTGCATCTTGTGATCGATGTGACCTCGACTGCAGTTCTAGATGACAGTACTCATGTTCACTATAGCGTTTCTAGTTAAGGTCCCTTTTGTCTCTTGTCTTCTCTGCCTTCCTCTCTTTAGTACTATTCAACCTTTGGTTTTCGAGGTTGTTTTCCTGGGTACATCGGTATTTAGCATGCAAAACACGTGACACATATCTCAACTAAGATGGATCAAGTGACCTCGCTGCTCGCACCCAACCATTGAAATATCCATTATCTTGCATATTTTCATCACAACAGAGGGTCGTCCACATCACCGATCTTAATTATCTCCAGAATACATGAATTCTGATCGAGTAGAATCTCAACCATTATCCTCAGCACGCTTCATCTCACAAGCACATGGAGGCCAAATTTGCTCCTTTAAAACACATTCCACACATTTCTAGGCTTCTTCGCCAAGTCTTTTTCCATCCTTACCTTCATCGCTCGCCAGCAAATACTAATGCTGATGCGCCTGACACGGCCCAACAATAATGTCTGGTATGGCAGGAACCTCACTGTACTTCGACCACCGTATCTGCGCCAGAACTCCTCCAAGTTGGAACCTCAAGTTGGTGAACGTGCCTCCACATTGCAATTCATCCCGGTTCAAAAAGTTTCATCAACAGGCAATGTGTGGAGTTAGCACACCACTTTCACATTGTTGAATGTTGTGACTCACTCGCATGGTTTGTAGTTGCTGAATGAAGGAACCTATTGTTTGTTCCAGGCTAGTTACCATTTCTCCTTATGTGGAACCAAGTCCTTGCAACATAGATCGAAGCATTTGGTTCCTCCTCATGCATCATTCTTCTTCTTAACCGCGAGCCTCATATCTAGCAATTCACTATGGCATACATAACCGAAGCCCATGAACCTTGCTGTGAAAAGGCTCGCACCGTTTTTATCTTTCTCAAACAAATGATACGCACGAGTCCTCCAATTTTTTTCATGTGCCAAGGCAAAAGCAAAGTTAGCGCCGACCTCAGGCAATACTCGTCCTTCTACTCGCCCCCTTTACAACCACCAACTGCACATCAGTCACAACGGACCTCGCCACGCCGCTGACACGACTGTCCCAAGAGCAAGATCCTAGCATTAATCCACAGACCCCATGGTGTGACGCTCTCTCGCGCTCTCATTTCTCATCACACGGCCCACACCAATCCACGAACAGCTACTGGTTCCCGCTCGGAGAACTACCCTCCATCTCGACATCTTTCGCCCTAACACTACCTTCGTTAGTTTCTCGTAAGTCCGAATCCATTAGGATGACTAGAAATGATGCAACAAGTCTCATCCACTGCTCGCACCGCCACCGACTCGTGGCAACAAAGATGTGACGTCAGTATTCGATCGCTCATCCTCGCTCCACCTTTACTCACTTTTCGTACTCGACGTGCTCCTCGGCCCCAAGATGGTCATGACACTCGCACTATCTCACCCCTCCTCCCTTCACGGACTCCTCAACTTTCAACTTCTTGACTTCTCAGATTCGAGCAACCCACACCTGTTTCATGCTCATCGATGTTCATGTTCAAAATTCATTTGACAGAACGACAAAGAACATCCTCGCTTAGTCTTGCCGCACGTCTTCATTCATCCTCTTTGCCTTGCACACTTAGACGAAGAACTCATGGACCAACTTGTCGACTGACCCCTCTTCTGTCAGCTTGAATTAATTCGGTGTTGTACGTTTCTGCTCTTCCTGGAGCCACTCCTCAACCTGCTCAAAACCTCGCCACGTCTTGGCACTTGCATTCCCTCGGGGGCGGACGTCAACGCGTTTGATTTCTCTGTATCCACGACTGCTTCTCATTTCTCGTCTTCTTGGTCAACATCTTACTCTCGACTCGGCCCTCAATAACACGCTCATCAACAGATTCGCACCCTCTACACAACCTCTCTTTTGACTGCATATCGTCTCGTGGTCGCGAGGACTAATCCAACTAGCTAAACCACTAGTTCGATAGCAATTCTTTTACTATGCTCTGCACCGTCAATTGACTAGCGAACTCCACATCAATATCATCAAACATTCACTGTAAGTCCTACCATCTCCTCGCTCAACACTCATCTCCTAAATGCTAGAACCCATAAACCAATTTAAAAATCAAAACCATCAGTTTAAAAAATTAAAATGATAACCTATAGACCAACTAACAAAAAATTCAAAATAAAAACTACACAAACAACCACCACTTGCGAAATAACATCCGCTCGATCCATAACACCACTTCTCAACACTCAAAAACCACGTTTCAAAACTTAATGAAAGCAGAAGTGCCAAAACTTAATCCAACAACAATAACAAACAATAACCGTAACGCTAACACTAATCCGTCCTATGTCGTGTCTTCACATATCACTAACGTCAACTCAAATTCATCATATACTCTTCAACATTCAAATCAACAACACAAAACTACTACTTATGAACTATAACTAATTCACTTACAAATTAATTAAATGCAACAAATCTAACATTTCATTAGACTAACACTACTACTAACACTTTATTGATTAAATAATAATACAAAACAATATTTAACATGAAAACTAATTTAACTCCCTTTATTAACTATAACTACGAAGTATTATGAAACCACAATTGACCAAAATATCCACAATTTTTGTTAAGAAAAACGAAAAATCTAACTTGGGTGTCAAAATCACGCAGGTCCAATGGGAACTTGTGTGATTTCAATGCACAAGCCTAATGGAAACTTGAGCGATATGCACACACAGGTCCAACGGCAAATTACGTTTCTGAATAACACAGGTTACCATTGGACCCGCGTTCCAAAATCACACAAGTTACCATTGGACCTGCGTTCCAGAATCACGCAAGTCTCCATTGGACCTGCGTGATTTTTGAACGCAAGTGTCTAGATTTGAGAATTATAGAGATGCGATAATTGAATTACGACAATCAAATTTCGACTGTACCTCGGCCATTGTTCCTTCCACTACTTCGACGACTTGCTTCCACTGCCTTGGTGGACGTTGGACGCCGCTTATGGTGGTGGTGGAGGGGTGGAAACGCGGAGCTAGGACGACGTTACCTTGTAACAATTGAAGTGCGTCGTGGGGGAGGCGAGACGCCGCGTCGTGGTGGAGGATTCACGCCGCCCATTGCAAGGTGTTTAGTGGTGGTGGTGGTTGCTAGGTGACGGTGGTGGTGGAGTTTGCAAGTGAGGAGTGGTGGGGTAGTGTGTGGGTAGAGAGAGAATGGGGATTATGATCCAAAATGTCATTAAGGGTGAAAAGGGAACTGTTTAGGCGATATGGAGTAATTTCAGGCGGTATTTAGCAATTTAGAAATAATATTATCTTCATAATTTGGATCAATCAATCTTCAAGTGAAAAACCACAATTCTTCAAATAGCAATGGACAAATTCTATGAATATAATATAGCATGGACAAATAGCATACAATATTAAAATTTCTAAAACAATTATATCTATCACAGAAAATCGCACGCATCGCGTGCATAAAAGGCTAGTACATACCTAATAAATAGCAGCAATACAATTAATCTTAAATGTAATTATTTTGTAAGTAAATATGATTTAAAATTCAAAATCATTAGATATATTTTTCAATTCAACTTGGATAATGTTTATTTATTTAAATTTTCATTAATTGAATCACAAAATTAATGCAATTTTCATTTTTAATTACATAATAAAAAGCAAAGGGTGGTTTAGACATATCAATTCATATATTTTTTTTTAAAAAAAATCATTAAGGGTATAATGGCCTTTCAAGAAGGGGACATGATCTTCCTCCCCCCTTCCCCTTATATACTTAGTATTCTTTGCACGCGATGCGTGCTGATGATTTGATACGGAGTACGAAGTACATTAAATTTTAATTTTTGTACCATTATTTTAAATATAAGAAAAAAATATAGAAAAAAATAATATTCCTCGTAATCTCTATTACATAATAATTATAAAAAAAATTTCACAATAAAGACTCTATATTAATGTGATTTATCATGTACATCGTAATATGAGATGTTTGTATTAGCATTTAGTATTTTATTTTCATGTGAACAATAAATTGTGTACTTCGATTCTTTAGAAACGTATTAAATTATAGATTTGTGATACTCTAACACTCCAACTAATGGAATTTTTTATGTGAAAAAAAGATAATAGATAAAAATAAAAAGGTGTATGTTGCAAATTGAAATAATAGGAAATTTCACTGTGTCTTTTTTTTAGTTCAATACAGAGTAAGTTTTCTCTTTTTTTTTTTGTCAACATTATTTTAGGATTATGCATTAATTGTGTTTTTTTTGAATTATTAACATGATTGAATAATTAAATTTGGGCAAGTTTAATGCATAGAAATAAATGTTTTTTTGTAATAATAGTAAGTATAAGGGTTGAATTGGAATTTCATAGGGGGGACACCATCGCTCCCCCTTCACTTATATAATAGAGAATATATATATATATATAATATAAAACACACACCACACACACACACACACACACACACACACACAATAACACACACACACACACACACACACACACACACACACACACACACACATCACACAACACACACACCACACCACACACACACCACACACACACACACCACACACACACACACACACACACACACACACACACACACACACACACACACACACCACACACACCACACACACCACACACACACACACCACACAACACACACACACACACAACACACTGACAGGACATCAGGAAAACACATGTATATGAACAACGTAAAACCAAAAACAAGTGGGATACATTATTACATTTATCAAGGCGTAACATACAAGCAGGTAAGAAGGGTACACAAAGATGTTTGACCATACTATTATGAACCAGTCCACGCATACCCCTTTAAACCTTCAATGTACCCCAGATTCTATACAAAGTAATACATAGATTAAATCATGACTGGTCACGTTCAAAGTATTAAAAGTTTTAGTTTTCACCTAATGTTGTGTTTTCACATGATCCTATTTCTATATCTATTCTATATATATATATATATATATAATTATATAAATATTACTATATATCAGGATCCCAGTGAACCAATTATATTAAAGAACGTTATAAACCAAAATAAGTGGGTACATTTTACATTTTAAGGTACATACAAGCAGTAAGGGGTACACCAAGACTTCAGTACTAACACTATGAACAGTACACGTTGTACCCTCCTTTAAACCCAATGTACCCCAGATTGAAATACAAGTATATACATAGATTAAATCGTGACCGTCCATCTCCAAATCCTACGGTCAAGATTAAGTTTTAGTTTCATCTAGGTTTTGTTTCACATGTCCTAGTTCATATATATATATCATATAATATAATATATATATATTATATAATATATATAATATATATATATATTATATAATATATATTATGCTTTAAACCTTCAAATGTATCCTAGATTGATATACAATATATATATAGATTAAATCGTGACTGTCCATCTCGAAATACAAATATACATATACACGCACTAGTTTTATTAGTGCATGCTATGCATGGCTTAAAACTAAGGATTTTTTTTGTTCAATCTATATATTAAATTTTACGCTCTTTGAATTGTAATTGTTATAATTTATGTCATTTTTCAATCATAATTTTATTTACCATGAATTTTAACTTTTAAGTATAGTGAGTTTATTTGGTAAAAAATTTAAAACCTTCATTTATTTGAAAAAATTTTAAAGTTGGAAGTGAATTAATTATGGGAAATTTAAAAAGGCTAATTATAATTTACTAAGGGAAAATTAGTCATTACTATAGGGGACACCATTGCTCCCCCTTGGCTTATATTATAACAGTTTTTATGCACGAGATGCGTGCGGTAACTTTATAGTACGAAGTTTAATTATACCAACGAATAAAAGAGTATTTACACTATCCAAAAAGAATAATCAATTAGAATGCCTTAGATTGACAATTAATAAGTTTAATCTCATGCGAATTATAATACACCCATTATTAAAATAACTTCACTAAAAAAATTAACGAAGAAAGATATATAGTAAGAGTAGTAACATATCTCACTTGATTATTAATATATTCAATTACCAAATTAACCTTACTAAATAAAGATTAAAGAATGATTAGTAACAGTAGATGGGTAAATTTAGGTGGAAACCTACCGCCCACGCTACTCCCCTCTTTCCCGGCGTGAGTATATATTATATATATAATATATATATATATATTATATATATATATAATAATACTATATATATATATATTATTTAGGAATAGGATCTTGTGAAAACACAAACCTTAGGTGAAAAACTGAAAACTTTTAATCTTGATCGTAGGATGGAGATGGGACGGTCCACGATTTAATCTATGTATATACTTGTATTTCAATTTGGGGTACATTGAAAGTTAAAAGGGTACACGTGTACTGTTCATCAATAGTACTAAAAGTCTTGTGTACCCCTTTACTGCTGTAGTGTACTCCCTTAAAATGAAAATATACCCACTTATTTTGTTTTACACGTTTTCATATAACATGTGGTTTTCACTGGATCCTGACCTCTATATATATATATATATTGGTTGGGATCCAATAGAAGAGACCCTTAAAATGAGAAGGTGAGAAGCAATCTTAGCCCTTAATTTTTAAATGGACGGCATAGGATGTGCATAAGTTTATATGTGAATGTGCACGAATTCAAGAATGCTGCATTTTTTACAAATCATGCACATTTATGTTAAAATATGCAACAGTTCGATATAAAAATTATGCACATTTACTTTTTTGGTGAAATAAATCTTGACCTTCCATTCAAAATCCCACCATCAAGATTGCTTCTCACGCTTCTCATTTTAAGAGTTCTCTCTCATTGATCCTAAACTCTATATATATATATATATATAATATATATATATATATATATATATATATATATAATATATATATATATAATATAATATATATAGGGTTAGATCCAATGAGAAGAACCCTTAAAATGAGAAGTGTGAGAAATAATCTTGGCCCTTGATTTTTAAGAGGACGGCTAGGATGTGCATAAGTCTTATAGTGAATTGCACGAATTTTCTATGAATGGCATTTTTTTTTATTAAAATGCACATTTCTGCATAAAATATGCACATTCATGTATAAAATTATCACATTTACTTTTTTCATGAAATAAATCTTGACCCTTGATTCAAAACCAATGATCAAGATTGCTTCTTACACTTCTCATTTTAAGGATACTTCTCATTTGATCCTAAATCCTATATATATATATAAATATATATATATATATATAATATATATATATAATATATATAATATATATATAATATATATATATAATAATATATGTATCCATGAGAAAAGCCCTTAAATGAGGAAGTGCTGAGAAACAATTTTGCTCGGATGATTTTTGATGAACGGTGAAGATGTGCACAAGTTAAATAGAAATGTGCCAAATTTTTTGTACATATATATGCATATTTTTTTGGTTTTGCACATTCACTGAGAAATTCGTTGCACATTTACTTTTTTCATGAAATAAATCTCGACCCGCGATTCATAATCCAAAGATCAAAGATTATTTCTCACGCTTCTCATTTAAGGGTACTTCTCATTTGATCCTTAATTTATATTAAATGCTTTTTTTTCGGTAAAATTGTCAAACACTACCCACTTTTTTCCATTTTGAAAACAACTACTCAGATTGATTTTTATTGAAAACAACTACCCATATTTTCAATTTTTTTTGTGAATCATAACCCACTTTGGATTTTGGCCCTCACACCGTATTAACCACCCCAACGTGGCATCCCAATTGCAAATCACCTAAACTTTGTTGTTTCCCACCTCTAAATTCACCCAACACCACTAAAACAACTCAACACCCAAACCTCGTCACACTTAGTTTTTAGCCTTTTCTCATCTATCCATTCTGTTTTTTGGACATGGTCCTTCATAAAAGTTGTAGATCTCGGAAAAATCATGAAAATAGGCTCAAGAATCACGTGATTTGGAGTGTTTTCAGATAGTTATGCCTTCCGCAAGTTTCAAATTCGAAAGTGGGTAGTGAATTCACAAACAAAACATAAAAAGTGGGTAGTTGTTTTAAATAAAAAACAATCTGGTTAGTTGTTTCAAAAGTGACAAAAAGTAGGTAGTGTTAACAATTCCTTTTTTGTTTTTTCACATTCACTGGAAAATTAGTGCACATTTATGTACAAAAATGCACATTTGTTTTTTCATGAAAAAATCTTGACCCTCGATTCAAAATACACGATCAAAATGCTTCTATTTTAAGAGGGTGTGGTGTGTTACATTTTATGCCTTTGGTCCTTTTAATTATATCCATTCATTTCATTTACTCTTTCATTCTCCAAGAGTCAGATCATGTTTAGTTGTTGTGAATATAATGTTTCCATTAAGAGAATAATTCAAATCTTTATGATTAATTGGGACAATAAAAGCTTTAATTTAGTAAAACTTCTCTGTAGATGAAACAACCATGAGAATAATAAAAGAAATTCTTATGCAATAATAATATTGGGACATTCTAAACCTTTAGAAAACTTTAAAATACTATGTGGTCTAGTCTCAACTTTCTAAAGCAAGAATCGGTAAGCAACGTCAACTCCACAAACAATTTTTCCATCTAATAATTTTGTGTCTTGTAACTTATAAATGCAACTTCTAAACTTTTGCATCTCAACGTAATTAACTAACTAGTTTTTGGTTCATTAAAGAACGAGCTAAGCTAGGTATTAGATATAATATTCCTACGCCCCGTCTTTACTAAATCGTATAGTTTATCCATATCAGTAGGAATGTGATTTCATGTATTTTCTTTTATGGGTGAGGTAAAGGTTTGTAATGATTTAAATGAATGATAGACCATAGTATTCATACGCAAGTAAACATCTTGAGATTCTGACCATAATGTTTTGAAAAAATTAGCCTTTTTGATGTGCATTGTATTCCAATACAGTGACATTGTATTGGACTCGAACTTTTAACTTGAACATTGACGTTGAGCATTTGTTCTCACTGCATCAACATTGCAAGTGGAACTTCTATATTGGAATCTTGCAGCAGGTGCTTCTTTATATTATGGAGGTTAGGACAATATTGCAATATTGATCATGACACACACTCCTAAATTATTGAAATTTTAATATGATCTATTGAAAATGACTACCACAAGCATAAATAGGCAACCAATTATAGAACAACAAGTGTCCACCGAATTGAAGTCAATAGCTGACATTGGTGATTGGCAAACAACATATTAATTATAGAAATGTTATATTTTATCGATTCTTAATTTATTTAACATTTAAATTTTTTTTTTAAATTTAGAATTATATAAATTGAAATATATTTTGTTAATTTATAAAATTATTTTCTAAATTAATAAAACAAATAAGTACTCGGTAATTAAAATAGGGAAGAAAAAATTTCACAAAAATTGCCACAAACATGATGTTACCTATTATTAATTGTGGTAGTCCATTCTCAATGGACCATAATAAAATCATCCCTAAATTATCTATAAAGTCCATATTAATTATTTATCAAATAAATTTCATTAAGGGTAGGATAGTAATTTCATGTGGCCACCATCGCCCCTCATTCCCTTATATTAATAGAGAGTTATCAAAACTACCCTCCCGAAAGAACGTATTCATCTGCGATATGTGTGAGAGATGCCACAGAATCGTGCAAGTGTTTTTTTTTGTTTTTTACAATTGTATCTTTAATGAAGGAAAACTTTATTTTATTATATAGAGGAAGGGAAGTGGTGGTGTGTTCCCCTAATTTACCATTTTATCCTTATTAAAACAATTTAAAAACAAGGGGAAAAATGAATTTATTTAAGGAAAATGTCAAACAAAGCATTAATTCATTTTTAATAACAAATAATAATTTAGGACTTCAGACAAATTGCACACGATTTGACAATAAATGATTAATTAACACTAGATTAATTTCTGTTCGATGCATGATTTAGTAAATTTATTTATTTGTAAACTATATAACTATTTTTAATATTTATGATAGAGAGATAATATTCTTTTTTGCAAAAAATTGGGTAATACCTCTATAAAACAATTGAATAATACAAAAATTAATGTATTTATCATATTATTTTGAATAATAATTTACACACAAGACATTTTTTGTATATATCAGTTAAAAAAATGTAATTTAACACAATAGTTGAAACTAATAAATTTATAAATTACTATTCTCAAAGCATTTAAGGGGAAATTTGAAGAGTTATAGCAAAATTAAGACCAACTTAATATTCTAAAACATTTATTGATTTATATTCATTAGTTATTTATATATAATTACAATCGTTAATTAAGTTGAGTTGGGAGAGAAAACTTACAAGGTGGGTATGCTTTAGTATAAGTAATTATAGATTTTCCTATAATTAATCATTTCAAAATTCAAAAACTGGACATGAATATGATTTTCTCAATTAATACAAGTTTCCTATTTAACATCATTTAACATTTATTTTGATTTTCCATAATTAAGAAAATTGCTATTTATTTGAAAAGGTTTTCAAAAACATTATTGTTGTTAAGTAAATATCATAATTCGCTATCAGTAAGTCAATAACTAAACTAGAATTCCAGTTTTGTGCATATCGAATTTCACATACTCCCTCTGTTCCACTAAATTCCTAGCTACCACTTCTACTTTACACGTTTGCCAATGTACAATTTACAAATAAAATATCTTTAATTATACATGAGTAAAAATTATAAAAATTGGATTTTAATAAACTACATGTTAATACGATTCTTTTTTTTTTTGACGAGCATGTTAATACGATTCTAACAAGACCACATTTGACTATATTCATTCTTACATATTGAAGAGAATTTAAAAGATTTTCACTATTCATTATGGCATAAATTAAGTGGAACGGAGGGAGTATAACAATAAAACAATTTWAAACTTAATAGTTGTACACTACGTATATCAAGCACGATATAAAGCTAACAATGTACATATGCATTATTATATTTTTTTTATCGATTTTTATAAAATACTCATATCTCTTAGGTTGTCAATATATTAAATCATTGCACTAGTTTATTATTAAAAGTCTATGATGAATGAAAAACTTTGTGGTTGCTCAACCACCACAATTGCGACCCACCAATTCGAATTTGTGGTTGAGCTGATCATGATGATGATTTATGATGATGGTTGAGGAGCATAGATCATGATGATGGGCTAATGGAGAAAGTCAGATTTTTTTTTAATGTTGAGAGGTAACAAATACACGTGACTTTATTTGGGTTCACATTAACTTTAATGTGGACCCGGTCCACGTAAGACGGATTGACAGATTTATTGAAGACTTTGTCCATATCTTAGTTCCACAAAATGGGGATCTATATTTCCAAGAATTTTTATTGGCATATAATAATACTCTTGGCGTATCTAAATACTAATAAAGCAAAACACGATTTAAAAAACATTGTTGACATCATAAATAAAATTAATTTTATAAAAAAACGACAATTATATGTCAACTCACACTATCTTAAATTAATCTAGAGAAAACAACAACTATATAAATAAAATTAAATTTTTAAAAAAAACTATAAAAACAACTATATCCTATTTAAAAAATAAAATTATATCCCATCTCAAGGATACCATTAAAATTTTTAATAAATAAATATAAATATTAAAAAAAAAGAATATATCTTATCCCAAAAATTTAAAAACAATAAATTAAATTAATATAAAAAAGAAAAGAAATCACAAACTTTTAAAAGAGGCAGGCCACCTTCTACATTATGGTGTGGCCTCTTGTTTTCAGTCCAACAACGAAGCCCAGTACTCATTTTGTAAGGCAGCCCACATTCACGCGCATAACGGAGCCCAAGTGTTATAACGGACTCCGTTTAGCGGTTTTTTTTCCCGTTTTCTTTATTTTTGGTTCTAATTTCATTCAAACTGCCATCAACTCCCATTTCTTCTGACATTTCTACCACTTCTGCACTTTCTTTCAGTTTGCTTCCAATTGCGATCATTTATATCCTCCTTATTTCGTTTGATCATTTACATTTCGATTTCACATTCTTCGTTTCTTCTTCAATCTCACATTCTTTGTTTCTATTTTCACATTCTTCATTTGCAGCTCGTTTTTTTGTTTGTGGAAATTACAAAATGGCGAGCAAAAAATTCAAAGTGTTTGTTCAAAGGCATGACTGATTCCGATCCAAACATCACTGTCCTGGAACTTACGAACAGAATGAAGTTACATCTACTAATCAAACATACCACATCAGGAACTTAGTGTTTCCTATTTTTAGTGTTATTCTAATTACTTTTTCTATGTATAAACTGGTCTTAACCTAGAAACTATACTAAAGATCATGACATTTTCTGAACTACTTAGGCTTTGAATTCCCGATTTCTGCCCATATCCACGCTTTTTTTGTCTAGCCAATCATACCAAGCCTTACCAACAAACACCAAATCTTCCATAGAAATTAGAACTAATAAATGCTTCCCACACAATATACCAAATTGATCCACATTGTCTTCATCGCCAATTACATGACCATAGTACATTCGCCAGTTGGCCATTGGATGGTGCCTGAATATATATGAAATTGAGTAGTTGAAATTTTTGATTATGTTCTTATTAATTTGTATTTTACTTTTAAACAAATTATAGTTTACTTATTCACTGTTGATTCTCGAATTTGTTTTAGATCTGTTGTTTTTTATGGTTTTTCTTTGTTTACATTCCAATGCATTGTCTTTGAACTAGTTTAGGTGTTTGAATTCTCAGTTTTGCTTCTTTTTTGTTGTTGTTTTGGATTGTCTTTGCTCATATATATGATTTCAGAAAGTTTTACTGTGATTATGTTATTATATAACTTATATTACTAAAATTTAACATAAGCTTACTTTTTTCTGTGTTATACTCGAAATTTCGTTTAGTATCTGTGATTTTGTTGTCCTTTTTGTTAGTTAATATGCAATTCATGTCTCGAACTAGTTAGGGTTTCAATTTCGAGTTTTAGTTCTTTTTTTGTATTTGATTGTGTTTGTTCAATATATATGAATCCCAGTACTTTGAATTGTGATTATGTTATTTAAAATGTTGTATTTACTTTTTCATAAATATTAGCTTACTTATTCACTGTGTTGCCTGGTTAATTTGTTACATTTGTGCTAATTTTTTGTCTTTATGTTAGTTATATTATTTTTTGGGGTTATATTTATTGATTTGTTGTTTCATTTGTATAATTTTATTTTTGCTTCACTTTTTAGAAACTCTAAAATATTACTTATATTTGTTTAAATGTTTACTTTTTTTTGTTTTAAATCAAAATTAAATGAGGTTTAATATTTTAAAAACTCATAATAGTTTAATGGGAAAAGTAGTAGATATTTATATAGGGAAAAGTAATTGATGAATGATGAAAAGTATGTTTGTTTTAAGTATATCTTCTGTATTGTATTGTTGTTGATTCAGTTTATTGATTTAATTTTGCCTTGTTATGTTGTTTTCTACTTTTGTTTTTGTATAAATCAAGTAAGTTTAATTATTTCATCATTGTTATTTCAGTTCATCGTGCTTACTTTTTATTTACATATAAGCTTACTTTTCACTTTGTATGCTTTACTGTTTATACATTGTGTTTTTGTTTCAGTTTCCATTGTTAATTCTGTTTAGTTTTCCAATGTTAGATGTTTGTGTTTTCCATTATGTATATATGTTTTCATTTCGTTATTCATTGTGCATCGTTGAGTTAGTTTTTGTTTGTTTTGTAGAAGAAGCGAAGAAAGCATATGCAGACGTTGTTCTAATGCTGCTGCTGCTGCTGGTAGGTGGTGTTGTTGATGAGAAATCAGAATGAGAATGTCCCTGCTGTTGCTGTGCCTGGTGGTATGAAGGAAAATCAGAATGACAATGTGCCATGCTGCTGCTTACTGCGGGTGATGAAGGTAATCAAGAATTCAATGTGTCTGGTATGTTGGTGATTATTTGCTTCTCAAGTAAACCATTTGATGGAAGTAACTGTGAGAGATGTGAGGGGAAGATGATGATGATGTTGAAGGAATTACAGGTTGATGAAAATGTTGTGCCTATATCCACTGATTTACCTATGCGGATTTTTTAAAAATAATCTACACGAAAAAGCTGATGGAAAGAAGAGTTTAGGAGTTGATTATAATCGGTAGGTTATTGAAGGAAGTGTTATTTAAAACAGGCAGGATTCAATTTGGTTCGAGGCAGGTAGTTTAGAGGTAGAGGTAGAGTAGAGTAGGGTAGGTAGGGTAGAGTGGTAGGCGGTAGGAACGGCAAGTGAGGAATCAAGTGATGATGTGAAGAACTGATCCAAAACTTATTCTGATTTTGAGAAGAGTTCTGAAAATTGTCTCAATCTCAATCTCAATCACGCAATCTCAATCAAACTCAATCACAATCTGATGATTTGTCAAACAAACCAGCTCCAATGGAGCTAGATGAGGCTGAGGTTGGCGCTCAGAAAGAGTTCGATGCTAAGGCTTGCTCGGTTTTAAAGCAAAGTTTTCGTGGGGAGTTCCAAACAAATTTGAGGAATAGTTCCTATTGACCAGAAGGAAGCCTGTGAAACGGTATTTTATTTTTTTACATTGTTTTTTCTAATTAACATTTCAATTGTTGATGTTCTTTTCCAGTTATGTTATTGTTTTAAAATAGATTAGCTGTTCAAAATTGTTTTTTGTTGAAAAGAATTAAGCTTTTGTGTGAATTTGTTCATTGATTTTAAAAAGTAGTTTATATATTGAAAAAGTATGCATGTAATTAATTAAAAGTAATAAGTAATAATTATATAAAAGTTAGTGATTTCCATGTATAAAAAAGTATATTATAACATTTACAAAAGTAAAAGTATATTATTCAGAAAGTTAATTCATTATATTCAGAAAAGTAAAGTATATGAATTCAGAAAAGTAAAGTGTATCATTCAGAAAAGTTAAAAGTATCTGATTTCAGAAAAGTAATTGAATATAAACTCATTAAAGAAAGTAGTTCATTTTATAAAAAGATATTAAACTATGACCATCGAGGATTGATCATGTACTACTATTAGGTTTTGATATTTCTATATATGAAACCAAGACACTCTCTTGCAATATTATCAGCTACTAGATAAACTGATACTTCTATCCCAACATATCTACTTTCATTTTAGGCATGCTCTATGAAAGTTTACTTGTTTTTTGTATTTAAGAGTTTATTTTTTATTTATTTTGTTCATGTTTTTGTTTTGTTTATCAAATTTGTGTTTTATGTTGTTTTTGTTTTTTTTAGTTTTTTTTTAGGAGATGTTGTAGTTTAGATAGTTGAGTTTGATGTTACGGAAGGAAAGCACGTAAGAATAAGGACTCCATATCAAGTACTTTCTGTCGTTGCTTATTTTTATAGTAGATTATTTAAAAAGAAAAATAATAGAGTTTACTAGAGATAAAGATTGATCCTATGAACATAATCTTCGTGAATGTTCACATTGTTTAGAAACATGATTTGAATGAATGAGTTAAAGTGATTTTCTTTTACTAGTAAAGTCACAGTTGATAAACGTTGTACATGCCTTAGGGTTGCACCTCTTTATACCTAATGATCTGAGCAATTTTCTTAATTATTTTGTATATCTACTTTATAGTTGAACATGTTACATTCATTCTTAGTCTTAATTTTACATTCTCCACTCATTCTGATGTGTTCTGAATGCTCTAAAAGACGATACACTTTCGAAATTTTATGAATTCCAGAAATCATATTTTCAATTTCCTTGATATTATTCTGATATGTTCATTTAATTCTTTTACTGTTGACAGCGATTAGTTATTTATAATCTTATAAATATAGTGTATACACCTTTAGGTGTTTTATTGTAAGAAGAGAAAATACAATTAGGGAAAATTCTAAAATCTTCTTCCGAAAAGTGAAGATAGAGCAATAAGCGCCGTGATAGTTAAAAGTAAGGTTACCAAGTTATTTACTTCTAGAAAATCCCAAAATAATTTATATATGATATTTTCATTATAGAGTTCGTAAATTAGCGTATATAGTTACGTTATTCTAATATAGCGTAGAAAGTAAAAGTCCTAATACACTGTGTAAAGGTTTTGTATTTATACTTATGGGTTTGTCCATTATGCCGCTCATTCGACTAGTCTGTCAAATTCTCAAAATTGCAAAATCTCCAATCCAGCTTACATCCTGCTTTTTCCTATTTTATAAAATGGGCATTCAATGGTTGTTTGTAATCTCAAAGAGATCAAAAAAGTCGAGTATTGCGCTCATAGAACGATTTAAGGTCCTCTGAGAAACGGTAATGCTTACCCCCATGTCTATTCTATGATGTGTCCTGCTGCATCCGAGCACCATTTTCTAGTATGCCGTCTCTTGGTTGGCCTGATTTATATAGGAATTTGATGGGAAAAATTGGATGTTGCATCTGTTGTTTAGGGTCTTCATCAGTAAAGTTAAAACCTTCAATGCTATTTCTCCATCTGTAAAGTTTAGACTGA
>SNQN01004640.1:0-47748 GCA_008642245.1 Bassia scoparia | reverse complement strand
GATATTATCAAACAATTTTGAATCAAACAACTAATTCGGGGTGAGAAAGGAAGAAATTCAAACCTCAAATTGGGAATAATATGTTGTATGTATTTACAAGAAAATTCTCACCTAAATTGTTTGTGCTAACTCGAGTAGAGACTTTAATTGTCGAATGATTCAAAATATTTCGCTGGTGTTTTTTCTTGGCTGCAAATATTTTCGAACAGAAAACAAGCAACGCGTGATATAGTAGCAACGACGTCGTTTTTATACAGTGTGTATTATAACGTTTTATTTCGTTGTGGGCTAAAGTAGCATTGGCCCTCTGGGATACAGAGTTGGGCTGAGATCTGACGAGTGAAGCGTTTGACTAGTGCTTCGGTTAATTTACAAATTGTTTCAACTTTTTCTGAATTGTTAAATACCGCCTGAAATTACTCCATATCGCCTAAAATACGTATCAAAGTTCCTTTCACCTTAATGAGATTTTGGATCATAATCCCCCATTCTTCTCCTCGTACCACTCCCAACTACCTCACCCCACCACTCTTTCACTTGCAAAGCTCACCCAACCCTCACCTAGCAACCACCACCACCACCGTCACCTAGCAACACCACCACCACTACTGGAACCTTGCAATGGGCTGCGTGAATCCTCCACCACGATGCGGCGTCTCGCCTTTCCCATGACGCACTTTCGATGTTACAAGGTAACGTCGTCCTTGCTCCGCGTGTGCCGCCCCTCCACCACCACCACAAGTGGCGTCCAACGCGCACAAGGCAGTGAAGCAAGCCGTCGAGTAGTGGAAGCAACAGTGGTCGAGGTCAGTCGAAACTTGAATGTCATAATTCGATTATCGCGTCTCTGCAATTCTCAGATTTGGACTCTTGCGTTCAAAAAATCACGCAGGTCCAATGGAGACTTGCGTGATTTTGGAACGCCGGTCCAACGGTAACTGCGTGATTTGGGAACGCAGGTCAATGGTAACACTGTGTTATTCACACACGTAAGTTTCCGTTGGGCCTGTGTGTGCTTATCGGCGAAGTTTCCATGGGCCTTGTGCATAGAAATCACGCAGGTTCCATTGGACCTACGTGATTTTGACATGCAAGTTAGATTTTTCGTTTTTTATACAAAATTGTGGTTGATATTTTGATCATTGTGGTTTCATAGAACTTCATAGTTATAGTTAATAAAGGGAGTTAATTAGTTTTCATGTTAATATTGTTTTGTATTATTATTTTTAATCATAAAATGTTAGATTTGTTTGCACTTTAAGTATATTGTAGTAAGCGATATTAATAGTTATATGTTCATTAGTAGTAGTTTTGTGTTGTTGATTGAATTTTTAACAAAATA
Organism: Bassia scoparia; assembly: GCA_008642245.1. Taxonomy (NCBI): domain Eukaryota; kingdom Viridiplantae; phylum Streptophyta; class Magnoliopsida; order Caryophyllales; family Amaranthaceae; genus Bassia; species Bassia scoparia. Next base: position 46,406 of record SNQN01004640.1, on the reverse strand, counting down.
ATATGTCAATTTTTCCGATGACTTTATGATGTCCGAACTATATCTTCTAGACATATCCTTATACGTAGCAGAGCTTGTTAGAGTGCTGAGTGTGTTTGTTTTTTTTTTTTTTTTCGGTGTTGGTGAATAGTATTTTGCATCTAATTTTAATTCATTAATTTTTTGGAAAATTTTGGTTGGTTTTGGGAAAAATTTTTAATATATAAAAGAAAAGAAAATTTTTATATCTACACGAGATTGGTATTTGCGAGGTGAGTGTGTGTTTGTTATTGCTTTTGTTTTGTAATTGTTTCTATGATTAGCGTTTTGTTACTTGTCTTAGCTTAAGGTTGCTCATTGTTAGTATGCTGTTTAACAGTGTTAGTTTTGAATTTAGAGAATTGGTGGTGTTATGTCTAAGCAAGTTTAGATACTAAGCATTTGCTAAACCCTAGATGGATCGATTAATTTTAGATGTCAATTAGGGGTGAAGATTTTCATTATGGGTTGGTTAATTAAACAAATATTGGGTATTATTTGATCTGATAACGTATTTCGTCGCATTTCATTAGCTCCGAAATTGATCTACAATCTCTACATATAGATTATAGAGSATGCATCAGGACTAATCATGTTGTAATAATGGAGGACTAATGGATTATTATGATCTCGAGACGAATTCAAAACTCATCAGAATCGAAGAAAGCTTACCGCCTTACCTCAATCATATATATTTATATGATGGGAGGAGCATGCATGTAGCAACAACGCAACATGTCGATGGAATCTTGACATGAGACTGATTAAAACCAGCACGCAGACACGCAGTGTATGCAGATTCGACTCATTGTCAAATAATGAGGAAATGCATGCCCTAGCTAGCTGCTAGGACATACCTATATACCTTGAGATTTGTGCATCTTACTGACTTACTTACTTACTTACTTACTTACTTACGAGGTGAGTACTGATGAGTAGCACTGTATGTATGAATTGATCGAAAGCATTTCTGAGCATGTATGTATATGTGCCAATTTGCCTACCTAAGATCGACAGCGTCTGATCTGCAGAAWTACTTGTACATGTTCCTTCTTTTCATCCAAGTGGACAGTCGTCCATCGAATCGAATCTGACTATTGCTAACTTCTGCCTTCTTTTATTTCAACAGTCTTTTGTCTAAGCATCCTTGCTTGTTTGATGATGTCAACTATTTACTAATAATTCAACTTAATTAATTAGCTTTGTGCTGTTTTTCATTTAATTAATCATGTTTGATTAGCCTCATCTTAGTCTAGCTTTCTTATAAACAAGCAATCAGTCTCTATTTGCTTCSCCATTTTCGACATCTTTCATTSACTACCTACGTACTGACAGTTCTCGTGTATGTTAAGTTTTGTTGAATTCATACYTACATCTATCATGAAGATGATATGGATTATTCTTTTTTAATTTTTATTGCTCATCATGAAGTTTGCCAGTAGGAGTAATGTTGGGATATGCCTAAAATATCATATATTACTAAAGATGAACATAGGACTTAGGCTCAATGATTGTGACATTCATGAGGCAACACTACTATTTCATTAATCCAATAAGTACTATTTGATGAGTTGTTACATCTAATTGCTATGAAGATATTTATTTTTATTTTTATATATAATAACTGTATGTAAATGATAAAGGGTTTGCTTAAGAGTTGAGAAAAGAATGTTGTGATTCATATAGTTTAGATTTGCTTTCATAGCACACAACCTAGCATTATTAATTTCAGTATGTGTGTATGTTGTGGAACCAAAATGTGAATTAAGTGCTGTATTATCACTACAGATAAGATCTAGACAGTTAGTCCAACAAAATGATTACTTCATCTTCTTTGTTTTCTTTGCTGGATCCCAGGGCAATCATTAAGATTTGATTTTTATTATTAAAAATGACGGCACATTCATCTTCGATTTCATTCATTACATAACAGATTGTATGTATCTTCTGCTGACTAATGAGGTAATTCATGCTATTTCTGTTTCTATTTTCATTCATTCATCGAWTTGAAATTCTGTATAATTATAATTATGTTCAGAATTCAGAACCAAAGGATATGAACAGAAATCTGTTTCTATATTCATTTGTTTGCTTCTTGCTGAATGATACGACGATTCAAGGCTTGCGTACAATAGGTCACAAGRAAATCCGAACAAATCAGTCTTTGTTGTAATCTATATCGTCCTAGTGGTTGGTWCYCATTGAAAATATAGATGAATAATTTGCTTTATCACACAACAATGACTGACACTAGGTAATGCAGAAACTTCTATTGCATGACATATAATCAAAGGAGGGAACCAATCTTGTTTTTGTAAAAAGGGGHGTGATTTGCTTTAATTTGTTAAAACAATGCCCATAATTGTTGAATTTGACTGTTCTTCCTCAAATCCACTTTTTTTTACTAGGTCCTATAAAAGAATCATCATTCATAAATGCGCTTTCTTAGTATCTTTACAATAATTAATTGAAATGCCATTACCTAGGACTAATGTATGTACACAATGTCACATGCCATTTTACTACAGCTAGCTTATTAGGGAATTTTAATGGATCAATGTTAGTTTCATCTTCTTTTTGCCCCATAATGTGAGTTGGGATCATCAAACAACCCATTTTATTTACATCAAAAGCCTTGATGATCTGATTCCTCTCTGAAATCGACCAAATCTAATCTTGGTAAGAGAGAGTGTAATGTTAATTAGTTGATTAATGTGGATCTTCACATATAGATTGCTAATTGTGATCTATAATTACATACCATCCACCCAAATTAAAGCCTGCATAATAATGTTGCAAATACCTAGAATGCCACAAATCTAATCTTGGTCTTTAGAACAGAATGACACTGGAAAATCTTTGAGTATGCAAATGCACATCATATATTCTATATTCATCATGTTCAATTCTAATTAATATTATAAAAATAAAATGTCACGATTTTCAAAATTCATACATTTTAAAAATGTATTTAGTTCTATTTAACGCCTCGAGACGTCCTAGCAGTAGCGATTCTGTATATTATAATAAAAAGTTACAATTTAAAATAAGATAATTATATAATCTTAGTAGTAGTAGTTGCTCCAATTAAGAAGAATCCACATGCAAAAAACATGGTGAGAGGAGAGACATGATCTTGTGGTACCCTGCAGGAGAAAGGATCTTGTCCATTTTAATGCTTTTCATCGTCAGTTTGAAACTTTGAATCCCCCACTTGAATTTTTGAAGTTCCCATGTTGAATGACCTATCCTTTCTCTTTATGTCTATTTAGATATTATATTGCTTGTGTGGGCCAATGGAATTTGGGCTTTGCCATATCAAGTAGTAAGAATTTTGTGCATAGATTTCTTTCTTCGAATATGCCTGTTTGCTGCTGTGCTAAAAAGCCATTTTTCCTAGTAATACTCTCTCTACTCTTTCAAGTACCAACTTGCATTGTTGATTACCTACAGGTGTTAGAACACCCTTTCGCCTACTTTCTCTATCTATGCATCTCGGCTAACTCGATTACACCCCAAACTTTCAATGTTGGATATGATATATATATAGTTCGACCAAACAAAACATAAAAATTAAGTGATGAACCAAACCTCAATGTACAAAAAACAAAAGAATAAAACATGTATACTTTATATGCATCGTGCAAAACCTAAACCTGCTCGATTCTAGGCTAGATCTTCACAATATGTTTATAGAGGTTAAATAATATACAAGTACTTATTTGTTGTTGATTGAAATATATGATAGTAACTTTAATTGATATAAACTTAGAGTCTGTTTCCATTGTTACCGAACTATAAGGTATGTTGTTATCGAACTATAGTAGACTAGAGGATTGATTGAAAAAAAAACGTAGATGACAAGGGTAGAGAAGAGAAGACAGAAGAGTAGGTAAACTTTAGCAAGTAGAGAAAAAAGTGTTAGTTAAAGATAGCGTAGTAGAAAAGATAGGTTAGGTGAAGATAGTGGCTTTGGTAGCTATATGAAAAGACTAGACTGCCACTGCCAATCTGCCAATCCTGCCAATCTGCCAGCATGAGTAGTCGTTGTGGGCCCAAATATATACTAGTACTACAGATTAGTACTCAATTGATTGAGAGGTTGCGAGTGGAAGGCACTATAATGACTATATGATGTATCACCTTGCTAGCGAGCCATGTGGGTTTGTGGTCCCGAACACAGACACCTTAAAGATTGCTTCAACAATCATTTACACAACCAAACATCTCTTCATCATCTATTTGAATTTGGGCATCTAGCTAAGCTGCTGCCATCTTAAAACTATTACTCTTATTATTCTATTCTTTGGTTGATTCAACAATGAACTAATAAAGCAACGGACATCATTTTACATGCTTATTATTCCTCACTTCTGAACTCGATCTGCTTTCAAGTACAATTAATCAAACGCTAGACGCACGCACCTCACGATCATCTGTTGTGTTCAAACATCATTATCAACTACTATACGGACTAGTAGCCGTGGAGCTAGCTAGCAATAATCTATTAGTGGGTTCACATTAATATCAATCGACTATTAATAACTAATTATATTAATAATTTAAACTGTAATCTCGTAAGATGTTGATTTTCATGTTATTAATTAAAAACAATTGTATTCTTGTTGAAATATCGTAGTATTAATTAATCGAATGAAATTAATCTACATTAACATTCGAATGTAGTAGGGAGTAGGTCATAGCAGTATTTAACTTTATGATAATGACAAAAACTGACAAAAGAGGTTATCATTGTGTGATCACATAGTGTTGGATCTTAGTGCTTACATCCACATCAACCATAGATTGTAACTTGTAAGATTAAGGAGCTTATGTGTAATTTCAACTTCCATTACTCATGCTTGTCCACACTATGACAACTCTAAACAACTAACCCTGAGATACTCAAACTCATAACGATCCATGTGATGCAAAGCTCACGTCATAGCGAAATTACACAAATGTCCTCGCCCTCGTCCTGTCGTGTCTATCCTCAGTCTTCTTCCATTATAAGAACAAAGGGGGGGCATGGCCGCATGGCAATCAAAGGGATAGATGAAATAGGTGAAAGTGACCGCAAAATGTCATGACACACCACAAAGTCACAAACAGTCACAGTGTAGTAGTGTAGTAGCATATTGTAAATCAAAGCTTTAGAATTGCCGGTATGGGGAGACATTGCCTGTGGTGAGTGAGGACCTACATTTTTTTTACTTTCCCGTTTCTAAATTAGTGTCTCACTCTTGAGAATTGCGATTTTTGAGTTAAAATTTGTTAAGTGGATGGGGTTGTAAGGGTGGGGCTAAAAAATAGGTCAAAAGAATTAAATAGAGTGGGTAACGTGTCGTGTCGTTCATTTTCGTGTCGTGTCACTCACATAAACGGTTGAATCCCAATCAACCCTAACCCGACCCGTTTAATAAACGTGTCGTGTCAACCCGTTTAATTTAAACGGGTTTGATACCCTCGACCCAAACCCGCTAATAACGGGTCATTTTCGTGTCGAGTTAGCTGTGTCACGTCTTTTTACATACTAATGTATATAACTAGGTGCAATTGTGTCGTGTCATGTCAACCCATTTATTTAAACGGGTTGAAATCTCAAACCTAACCCGACCGTTTAATAAACGTGTCGTGTCGTGTCAACCCGTTTACATAAACGAGTCAGATCCTCAACCCAAACCCGTTAATAACGTGTCGATTTCGTGTCGTGTTAGCGGGTCGTGTTGCTTTTGACCACCTCTAAAGTAGTATATTAATGGTATTTTAATAAAGTTGGTGTAGAAAAAATATTTATTTTTGTTCTCATATAAAAGAGAGAAGAATTAATATTTATTGTGATCTCCACTCCAAAAAAGGAAAGAAATGAAAGTGAGATATTTATTATGAAACATTACAAAATAAAAGTGAGACATTTTTTAAAAAAACGGAAGAAGTAATACGAAGTGTGGAATTTGGATCACTTCACTACTGCCTCTACACACTTGACTAGATTATACTAATACCGTAATACTACAGTACTGGTTACTACTACTGGTCATTATTCTTTTTCCATTACTTTTTGTCATCACCCTAACAGTCTTCACTACTGTACTCGCTAGTCACTATGCTTGTGGTTTTTTTACCTTTGCTCTCAACAGTAACTTCGTGGCCATTTTTTTACTGTTTGTTTACTGCTCTTCATTACAACTAATTTTCCTTCCTTTCAATGTCATGTCAACTCATATACTCATATTACAATTTACCATGCACCACTTCCTCCTTGTGTTACAGTTTACAGACTTGCTTACTTTACTATTTCCGTTATTGAAACTGAAGATGGAGTTCAAATAGTCTCTCATATAAGGAAGGGTGATAGAGTATATAACATATTCTTAAGCTTCAATCATAAGTTTAAATGAGTGTAACATATACATATTAATAAAAAGTATAAATTATGAATGCGYAATCACATGAGATTAATTAGAGTAGAGTATAAATTATAAACAGCTTAGTGTATATAGAAGCAAATAGCATAAAGATATTACAATAGTATGATTGTATCCACATATAGTGGGGGGTGAATAGAGGTGGCTTGGCATGTCACCTAGCTACGTTCAAGAAGCAATGGTCAGTGAAGCACCCAACATTACAATAATAATAGTATTATTAGTTGTAGTACAGTAGTAGCTAGTAGTATAATTAACTACAAATTAAATTAAAGTGGAATGAATAATTAATTAAGAATAACAATACAAGTAAAAGTAATAAGAGATGAGAGTGAGGTTATGTAAGTTAGAGAGAGATTCGAGAGGGTGAGGGGCAGAAGAAACGAATCTTATAGGGGAGTGTGAAGAGATCGAAGAGATGAGAGAAAAAGCAATCAAGCTCAATTAAAAAGACATGCAAATTAAACTCACACACACAATCATACAATGACACAATAAGACAGAGAAAGAGGGAGAGAGAGAGATAGGATCTTATTAGTGGTGACTGGTGAGTTGTGAGTGGGGTGCCGCTGCCTACGTTTTTTGCCCCTAAAGGAACGGGTAGCCCGGGGTTCGAGGGATCCCTTCTCATCCTCTGATGGCTCCTCTCTCCCTTGCCCACTCTGCCCGTTAATTTTATCGTTACTACTCATACGATATCTGTAATAGAAATTAATAACAACTAGATACACAACAAAATTGACCCATTTAAATTCAAATTTAACAAAATTCATATCACTGTAAGAYATATATTTTGCTACAATTGCTTTTCTTTAACATATTATAAGAGTTATATACTAGTATAGTCGCTTTGTCCCCCTTTCTATTGCATCAATTTATTAGGAGACAATGATGATTATTAATGTTATCTCCGTGGCTAATGTGAAATTAAAACGTTGTGGTTTTAGATTTAGTATTCTTTTAAAAGGCAATGGTCAAATTGTTCATCTTCTAAAGGTTTGAACTTTTATATGATTTTGCTTGATGTCATGATTTACATGATTGTTTTGCAATGTTCTTCTTGACTACAATGTTGGGTCTTCAATTCACATTTTGTGACACTTAATGCATTCCATTTAATTTCTATCATATAGTAAAATTGTAATGTATTTTTGTAAAAAATAAAATTAAATTATTTTGGCCTATTCAGATTTCAGAATGCTTAATATAATGCTTTTCCTTATAAGAAGTGAAAACAAAGATGAATGAATGAAGTATAGATATCTAATTATTGTTAGTTGGATTAAGACCTTGTTTTACTTAACTGATTTAAATGATTTTTTTTTAAGTATATAAGATAAGTTTATTAAAAACCAATTTTAACTTTTAAATAGTTTGCAATTTTGGTGAAAATAAAATATTGTGGTCAATGATAATAAGTTCAAACATTAAAATTCAACTGATGGAAACATGATCTAAATCTATCAATGCAATTTTCTTTTAATTAAGATGCGCTATTATAGGATAGAAGTTTAGAACTGATCTACATTGATTAAAATAAATTTTTATTTATCATGATGGAGTTGATACTTTTAATGACAATAAAACCTAGTTTTCTCTAAAGAAGATGTCAATGTCGTTTAAGTATCAATTGAAAATTGTTTTTTTTTTTTGATAAATATATAATTATTCAAATACTTTCAAATTGGTAAGTGGGTTGCTTGAACGGAATTAAAAACTTAGTGAACTTAGTTGAAATGAAATGTGACATAAACTAAATTTCAAAAAGTTAGGGGCAAGAAATAAAAAGTGATTTTGATTTGAGTAAACATAAACTAGCTTAGGGTTTGGTGCTAAGAGTGTCACCCACCTCCATTATTTAATAACATTTCATTATCGCTCATCAGATCACTAGTTGGTGTTGTTTAACTGTATTTCATATTTAAGAATATGTACGTTCCACATCAATATCGCCATCAGACCTTATCCAAAGCGAGTACGACACCTAGTATGTATCTATCAAGAATATATATTTGAATTAAATCACAATAGTAAGAAGAGTAGATAGTGTTTTAAAAAATGTAGTATACCACGGACATGCAAAATAATGCAAGGGGATGAAAATGACAGAATGTTAGCCCCACCCCCTTGGCCTTCCCATAGAAAGAAAGAAAAAGAAGAGATAGAGAGCTTATACTCTTGATTGGTAGTAATGTCGCAATCCTCTGCCCGCACGCTGCCCGTCCAAAATTGCACTCACTCAAACATTTTCATATCATCTCATTCATTCATTCATTCAATGAAACAACGAAACATCCCATTCAATGATTTGATGTTCATTCTGGCATTCCGGACGGCACGCGCGTCAGGTTGATAACTGCTTTTTACCCTGAATATCCCCAATATGGTAAAAGACACTGGCTAGTCTTAAAGGAATGAGTTTCACAATGTTGATGAATGCATTCTACTGTGCTAGCTACTTCACATGCTACTCCTACACTTGCTTGTTGAAAAGGATCATCATGATTTACCTGTTGTTTTTATCTTTCTGCTGTATTTAGGATTTACTGCTCACTTCACTCACTAATATTCTTGTTTTTGGAAGTAACACTGTAACAACTACAGTGTGTAGGATTGTAGATTTGTAGGTCAAGATTTGGAGCAGATTGTGTAATTAAATCAAAAGGCATAGTAGCAATTACCAAACACCTCAATCACCGTTTAAACTTGGATTTGGACGTAATAATCAATTAATAATAAGTATTGTTATATTCCTCGTCACATCAAAATATTTTATTATTAATTTTCTAAACAATATTATAAACTTTATAAAAGTATTTTTTTTTATAAAATTGTCTCCGATCAATTGTTTTTGGGTAATTTTGTAGATAAAACCTAAAACAAGTCAAAATCTGCCCGCAATGTATGTTCTTCTTTCATATAATCCATTGAGGCTTAATAATAGCTACACCCTCCATTTTTTTAATATCCTTAGGTTAACTGAGTATTGAAAGAGAAATAATCAATATATGAACAATATATATGTTGTCATCACTATACAGAGAATGCGACACATTAACACCAAATACACACTCTTTATTATACGGAGTATGCTTTTCTATAAACTATCCCAGCTATTTTTTATCAACTTGAGATGGTTTTTATGTACAAAATGATAATTACAAATAAATTATCTCTTTCAATCCCCTTTTCCCCTTCTTTTAATTTGTTTATTATCAATTTTTTTTAGTTTCGCCTACCCGGTTTCACCGGAGCTTAGTTCTGACTACATCCGGATTCGACCCGGGTTAACGTTACACACCTAGCGTATGGTGGGTGAGTCTCCCAACAAGAGTTTTCTACATACAGCGAGTTTCGAACTCGAGACTTCCTTAAGGGCATCAAATTGCTTACCACTTGAGCCAACTCTTGTTGGGTTGTTTATTATCAATTAAAAACTTCATTTTATGTACATAGTTAATTATATAGTAAATGAAAATCATGTTAAATCATAAGAAGATACCCTCATAACAGTGGAGGATAATCAAGTGATTAGAACTTCTCTTCTGATTTCAAAAGATCATGGGATTGATTTTCATTCTCGTTATTGTGACTTTTTAAACCCCGTCATATATAGAAGCCTACGAAGGGTTCCAATACCCTCAATTCCAGTCATGTTAAATTTATTCAAAAGAAGATTAGCATTGTTATCATCAATTTTTTAGACATAATATTACATTGGCTACTTTAAAAAAAWTTCTTTGAATAAATGTGGTGAAAATTCTTAGGAATGATGCCTTATWTAGATTGAAGATAAACTAGTAAAATAATGCTTTAAATTAAACTTTGAAAGTAGCAGCTAAAACACATGTCGCAACTTGGTTATGTCCTTACTCCTTACTCTAGCCATTACGGCATTACTTCATTTGCTTAGTCCCTACAAGCAACAAAGCTAAATGCCGTATGGATATTTGCAAAGTTGATTGTTAGGTTGCATTATATTCACATAATCACATTSATTAATAGACATAAAGTTATGTACAGTAATATAAACTGTTAGAAACGATATAAATTTATTTAAATAGTCACGACTGTGCGSTTTAAATATATATTTTTGGTAAATCATTCAAAAGAATGGTGAAATAGATTAAGATGTGATACACGGGATTAAATCGAGATCACTTAAATGAAAAGCGTCTGTGGGAATATATTGTGTGATCGAAGGATCCCTTTACAGTTGAAAGAAAAACTTAATAGGACTGTTATATAAGACCAGTGTTACACTATGATACAAAATGTTGGAATTTTAATTAAGAATACATTCAAAAGGTAAGGGTCACAAAGATACAAATGTTGAGATGTATATGGATGTGCAGGAACTCTTTAAGTGACATATAATTAAAAAAATCAAGTTAATTAATCAGAAAAAAATTGGTGTTGTAACCATTGCTCGCAAGCTAAGGGAAAAATAATTGCCTTTGTTTGGGCATGTAAGGCAAAGACTACATGGTGCATCCATATGTAGAGTGGAAGAGTGGGATCATGGAAATTTTAAATAAGGTATAGGAAGACAAAAAATATGACATAATTGAAAAAAGTTAGAAAAGATTTGAAACAATTGCATTTGCAGGAGAATGAGGGATCTTGACTCTTGAGTCGAAGGAGATGGAAGAGGAAAATATATGTGGATGATTATTTAAAATGATCACTTTTGGTACATGTAGTCGAACATACTACTTATGGAACTAAAATGGTTTGATTGATTAATTGTATTGAATCTAATTCACTATACTAACTATATATTGTATGTAAGCTCACAAACATGCTCCATGTTATACCTGGCAAATCGATCGGTCAGGTCGATATCGATTGATCAATGTTAGGTTTCGAACATTTACATGTTGGTCATTTTTCGGTAACGAGACGAATCTCTTTAATTTGTTCATGACCCAATGTTTTCGATAACAAGTCGATCGCTCGGTCCAGTTTTTTTAATGCCTTTTTTCTTTTGATGTTTCGTAAAAATTAAATCAATTATTAAGATTTTTAAGACTTAAAAATGTATATATGACTAAACTAACGAGAAATTATTCATTAAACTATATATTTGTCTAAATCTAACAAATATTATTATTTACAAAAGATAGTTTAAGTATTAAGGCTTTATTAAAAGCTAAAAAATGCATAATTTGACCATACTCACTAGTAATTTTTTATCGAAGCACATATTTTGCTTCCTTTTTATTGCAACAAATGGATTTTTGCAATATTTACATTTATTACTTTGACTAATATTTGTGATNATTGGTGTTGTATAGTAACCATTGTTGGCAAGCTAAGGGAAAAATAATTGCCTTTGTTTGGGCATGTAAGGCAAAGACTACATGGTGCATCCATATGTAGAGTGGAAGAGTGGGATCATGGAAATTTTAAATAAGGTATAGGAAGACAAAAAATATGACATAATTGAAAAAAGTTAGAAAAGATTTGAAACAATTGCATTTGCAGGAGAATGAGGGATCTTGACTCTTGAGTCGAAGGAGATGGAAGAGGAAAATATATGTGGATGATTATTTAAAATGATCACTTTTGGTACATGTAGTCGAACATACTACTTATGGAACTAAAATGGTTTGATTGATTAATTGTATTGAATCTAATTCACTATACTAACTATATATTGTATGTAAGCTCACAAACATGCTCCATGTTATACCTGGCAAATCGATCGGTCAGGTCGATATCGATTGATCAATGTTAGGTTTCGAACATTTACATGTTGGTCATTTTTCGGTAACGAGACGAATCTCTTTAATTTGTTCATGACCCAATGTTTTCGATAACAAGTCGATCGCTCGGTCCAGTTTTTTTAATGCCTTTTTTCTTTTGATGTTTCGTAAAAATTAAATCAATTATTAAGATTTTTAAGACTTAAAAATGTATATATGACTAAACTAACGAGAAATTATTCATTAAACTATATATTTGTCTAAATCTAACAAATATTATTATTTACAAAAGATAGTTTAAGTATTAAGGCTTTATTAAAAGCTAAAAAATGCATAATTTGACCATACTCACTAGTAATTTTTTATCGAAGCACATATTTTGCTTCCTTTTTATTGCAACAAATGGATTTTTGCAATATTTACATTTATTACTTTGACTAATATTTGTGATTTGTACATAATTAAACTCATTTATAGGTGATTATACCATACTAGACAAATCGGTCAAATAGGTCGCTCCAATCGGTAACAGGTCGGTCAACATTGGAAAACAGCTTTACGGGTTCGATCAAAAACAGGTTTTCGGTTAAATCTTCTAGTTCATGACCCATTTTTTTACAGGTCGATTTTTGGATCATTTCGGGTTTGAGTTTGTTTTGCCACCTATATAGACTCCCTGTATACCTTGATCTGATACGTCAATTTTACAAACCACACATATATATAATTGTATATTACTCCATAGTAAAATTTATAATTATTGAATATCAATAAAATACTCATTACAACAAATCAAATAATAAAACTACGAGTACTTCGCAAAATTTTTTTATTTATAAGCACTAAAAGTAACTCGTAATTAGAAGAATTTCTACAACATAACCATGAATAAATGCACAAGATTTTATGGGAATGGTGAACATACGATATGATTACATTAGCCTTTAGTAAACTAGAGACCTAGTCGATTATTCTAATTTGGACTTATATMAGTGAAGAGACKACCCTCGTAGTTTGTATTATTTGAGATTGAATTTGGTTGAACATAAATCAATTTAAAATTATACTAAACCAAAACTAAATAGAACGAAAAATCAATTTTGAAAGAATAGCTCCTAATCGTGAAATATGGATTATATAATTGTTTCCATTATTGATAAGCTCTCCACAAACAAAAAAAAAAAGGAAGAAGAATAAACCCTAGTAGCTAGTGAAGATAATGTTTTTGCCTCAAACAACAATTGTGGTAGAAATTTGACTCACATTGAGGTTTAGTTGGCCCAAAGGAGACCTAGCTAGCTAAGTAGGTAGTGAGCTAAAGTGCTATGCTATACCCTAATAGTCTAATACCCATGTCCCATGCAAGGTAAATTATGATGATTGTGATAAAATCTTAAGGTTACAGCAAACAAACACAAATCACTACAAAAATGGATTAATTCATCATCATCATCATCATCTATTCATAATCATGAAATAGTAGTGCGTAATAGTGAATTATATTAGACTATTAAATTAGTAGTAGTGCATGCAATAGTATATGTATATCATGGTGATGTGGGCACATCACACGTGTCTTTATTGGCCAAAAATAGACCTGAATTCAATCCCCAGAAATGGCGAATCAATCAATTTAACACACCCACACACACTATACACTTGACACACCCACTTGAACATATAATCAATGTCGTGCGTCTTTGATTGATCGATTTTTTAATTTCTATGGCAAGCAAACGAATTTCAGTAAGTAGTTGATCATAAMATATTATTAATATATTAATAATAATGATTATCACATACATACAGTAGTATGATACTCTAGTATTTGCAAAGGAGGGCTCCATTAATGGCACAAGTCTCGGCTAGCCTACTACTGTGGAGAATATTAGACTTTACACGTGGCGCCACATGATTAGCTCTTTCTTTCTCTTTCCTTGGAACTGTAATCATTACCTTTGAATGGCATCTGCAACTATGGAAACTCCAATGACTCTCCTCACAACTAACAAAGGTAAGATTACATTGATTATTCTTTTACTAAATTTGATTGCATCTCATCTCCTATTATTGAGCCTTGTTTTTCTTAATTATTATTGTTTTTCTTCATAGTCCTATTCGCCACTTTCTAAAACTTTACTACTCTACCTAATTAGCCATTTACCAAGTAACTTCACACAATACTGAACCACAAAAATAAAAACACAATGTTACATCAGAAGTAGGGAAATCAATTCAACATAGTCTCCAATTATTACAAGCACTCTCACATTAGCCGGAACAAAGCAGGATTTAGTGGTAGCTAGGTGTGCAATTACTATACTTGCAAAAACACCCTTTGAAATATCATAAGTTTACAACAACAAACACAAACAAAAGCAAATAAAACACTGAGAATAGTAAACAGTAAACAGAAGCATCAAGTGTTACAGGATTGGCCTATTAGGCAAAAACACTTGAAATCTGAAAAAAAGGATTGTTAACTACTATGTTCTTGGTTAATGTTTTCTGCTGTATGTTTGTCATCCAAATCATGAGGGTAATCATAGATATGAGTTTTAAACAATCAACTACATTTTTTTGTTTTTTTTTTTAAACTTTAGAAAATGAATAAATGCTAGTAGAGGCAGTAAAGGACAGATTTGGGAAAAAAGGACAATGAAATTCCTATCACTACCCTCCAAAAAAACCTACATAACCCCACTTTTCCATTTTTTTTAAAAAAAAAATAAAATCCAAAATGATGAAACAAAATCCCAAATCAACTTTAATTTAGGTTATTATTAAATTAATTGCAACAACTAAAAAAGCAAGTTCATCATGTATATATGTCTGTCCAACTAAGCTTCCCCATTGGCTTTATCTTCTCTCTTCCTTCCATCTTTGCCTTTTCCAACTCACAAAGAATACCCAAACACCAAACTCAAATCCAGTCAAACCCAAAAAACTCACTTAAGCTTTCTTCTTTCTTTCTCTCTCTTTTTCATCATCTCATCTTCTTCTTCACAATAATCCTACAACACAATACAAACAAATTAACTCATCATCTTATGATTGCTTTTGCTTTTTTTTTTAACACTTTGATCTCAAAAAGACTCATAAATTCTTCATCTTTTGAATTGAGACAACAAAAAGAGTTTTAAGAGATGATCAAAGAACTGTTTGGTGGTGGTATGCTCCTACTGGATTACTTGTGAGAGAAAGATCTCAATCCCTTTCTCTTCTCCTCCTCTTTCCAAACATGCCTAATACTTCTACCCCTATTCTCACCACTAATGCTTCCATTGCCACTATACTTTATCCCCTTCTTTGGCGAATTCGCCAAGTGCTGCTGCTAATAATATCAACAACAGACAACAACAACAACTCAGAGAGTACCCTAACGCAAAATCTGAGTGTCCAAGGTGTGACTCAACAAACACAAAGTTCTGCTACTCAACAACTACAACCTCACTCAACCTCGCCACTTCTGAAGACATGTCGGAGGTACTGGAGTTGAGGCAAAGGTTGGGACCCTCCGGAACGTCCCCATCGGAGGCGGCTGCCGTAAGAACAAGAGCGCAACTGCCACCACTGCATCTACTGTTGCAAGCTTCACAAAATCATCCTCAAATGCCATGGCAAAGGCCAAGGCAACCCTTTCAACCGAGTTGCTCGTTAATGGCAACCCGGGTTTTCTAGGAAACGGGTTGTTGGATCATCTTCATCCGGAGCTCCAACAYCAAGGCTGCTCAAACCCTATTCTTTGGCCTTCACTCCAACAAAACTCTCACATCTTGTCCTTGCTTAGAGGATCAAACCAGTTCCATAACCCTAACCCTAGCCCTAACCCAATGTCCAATGTTTTTACCGCGGTAAAAACCGAGGGTAATTCTGCCGCCACCAACCTCGGGTTGGATTCATACGGCAACGGAGCTCAGTTTTTTCCGAGGAACAACAACCAACAACAGGCAAATGGATTCACTTCAGGTGTTCAAGAGTATGTTCAAAACAATGGCAGCTCAAATAACAACATTATTGAGCTTTATCAGAGGTTGAAGTCGTCTGGTAACTACAATAATTACTGTGGTAATGAAAACCAAGGGACTGTAATCTTTGGGAACATGATGGGGCCTACTTCGTCACCGTCTTCTCCGATGCATTCGACTATCCTGGATTCGGCGCCTGTCGGTGGAGGAGACAACAACTATGGAGGTTATAGCTTCATGAGCCCTCCTGCAATGTCTGGTTGGTCTGATTTCTCAACAGTGCCTATTAATGGTGCTTACCCTTAAAAATTTGTATACTTATATTATATATATATATGGCTTAGCTTAATCTTTGCTTTTGACATTGTTCTTCTTCTTCTTCTTGTATTTTTGGGGGGTGTTTCTGTAATTTTTCTTTTATTTTCTACTTTTCTTTCGTCGATCGAGCTGAGCTGAGCTGCTTTTTGCAGATTGTTTTTCTTCATTGTAGTTAGTTTGGGGTTCAAGGTATATGAATTAATATGACTAATTAATTACTCTTTATGATCGCGTTGTATGTGAACTTGTGATGCCGTTCTTGGTATAAGTTTCTTGCATTTGATGTGTAATCCTTGTTTAGATTTGGTACTAGTAGTTTTTGCCGAATTGGTTGATGAGAAGTTGAGCTCCCCAGCCCCAAAAATCAATGTAGAAGCGAAAATTCTGAAATTAATGTTCAATAATAATGTATCATAGTAGTAAAATGATATATAAATTGTACTGTATAAATAAAATTGGATGCTTATGTTTTTTCATGAATATCTGAATGTCATCAAATACAATCTTGGTGGTCATGTAGGGAATTTTGTTTTGATGATTGGCTAGTGTTCGAAACTGTGTTACTGCCCATCAGTAGTTGAGTTTAAGGTTTGTTTCGATCAACTTTGGAATTGATGATATGAAGTTTAGCTTGTTGATTGGCAGCATTATAGTATGCWAGTATGGTGAATGAACTGAAGATTATGCATAATGCAATAGAAGTAGAGTACCATAAAACTGTAGTCTAATATGGGAAGGGTGATGACAGTATACAGTTACATAGATAATCCAATAGCTATGCTAGTCGAAAACCGTTACGTTTGTTTGTCAATTGTCATATACGAAGTAAACAACATGAGATGGTGAGTGCTAGATTTGTGCTATGCTAGTAGATGTGAGAATCAGCACTGATTTTCTCCATAGATTCTCCATATCTTTAGGCTTTATAATACTCCGTATATGCATAATTGTCTTCCATTCACAATATAAAATAAGGGTTATTATTCTTAATGTATSTATATGTTAATCTTTATGTTACAATTTGATGATCTCTCATGCCCTAACAATTTTGCAAATTGACAACTTTATAAAAACTAATTTATTGGATCGATATTCGTTCCGCATAGTCTACCAACAACTAGTGCTAGTCTCTTGGGATAGCTACTCCTGCCTATCAACAATGTTATATATGTGCATGTTAGAATTCGATCGAACCCCTGGTTAGGCATCTTGTTTGCATCAYTTGCTTTGGGGCTTGGATCACCCACATCGTCGGACCACACGCACACTCCGCACCACATTAGTATGAAATTGTCCGTTTTGGGCTTAACCCGCACGGATTTATTTTTGGGCACTTTTACAAAAGGCCTCATACTTATTGGAGTGTGCACTCACTTATAAGGAGCTCAACTCTTCCTTATTCTTTCCATGTGGGACTTGAATTGTCCATCCCAACAGTTTACTCTTAGGTTCTTACTCTTGGTGCAATAAGATCAATGGTGTTAGTTTTCTTTCATTTAGTATAGTATGTATAGTTCATGAAGCTAGTTGAGTTTGACATTGATGTGGTTTTTTATTTTTTTCCCTCTTAAAAGTCATATGATATACGAGTACTCCTTTGTTCTAGGTAAAGTATACTAAAGTGGGTGATGGTTAAGGTTTGATTCAGGTGATGTTCCATGCCATTATCAACCTAACCATCGCCTGCTTGGCTACTTATGGCTCGACTCGATAATTATTATCTTCCCATACGTTGTTACTTTATATTATTTGTGTAGGAATATATAGTTACAAGTGCAACATACTTTATATGTTTTCTCATGTCTGGGTCAATACAAGTCTACAAATTCCCATACGCAACATATATACAAATGGTAGGTATGCAAATTCAAACACTCAATGTATATGATGGACCTGGTTGCAATTTTGTTTGCGCAGGTAACGATCAATTCGAATCAATGAAAGTATGTCGATGTCCATGGAACCCGATGACTTGAGCTATTGACATCCATGAACTCACAATTACCCATTGCCCACATCCAGGATTSGCTAGTATCCATAATTTGATAGGTGTTTAGAGAGTCACGGGYTGAAAATGACAATCAATTCTACCCAGAAGAGAAACTCTAACCACCCGATCTATTCCCCTAAACATATTACTTTCTTTAATCCATGCTAGTTGCAACGTTAGGGTTGTGCATAAAAATTAATGCTATGTTTGATTATAAGGAAAAGAGAGGGTAAACAAACAATAAGTAATCAAATGAGAGAAATGATAAATAAAACAAATGAAAAGTAGGCCATGAGAGAGATAAATAAAACAATGTTGCAATTAACTTAATAACTAAAATTGTAACTCCCACCTTTTAGTGAACATTTGAACTCCCACCTCTTTAGTCTTTTTTTTATTCTCACCCCACTTTAGTTACACCACATTTTTCGTAAACTCCCACTTCGGTACTTCCGTTAGCAATCTGTTAAATATGGGGCAAATGCTCTTTTTCGTTATTTTTCTTTCTCTTACTCTCACTACCTCCTCGAAATCCATTGTCTCTCTTTCTTCTTCCTCTCACCCTTTAGTCAATCATTCTGCTCAATGTTGTATTAATTCATTTTTCACTGAATTTTCTCGCTCTTCTTCGATTCACCATGAGTGGGCAGTGATTGCACCTCCGAAACACACCGACTTCAATATGTTCAATAATTATTTACGTTGAATTTGTAAAATGTGGTGCTCAATCACAACGAAGGCCCTGCACACTCAACGTCGGCCACCGCGACACCATAGGAGCCTCTCCCCCAACAATCATGCCCATGGTAATTAGAGAATTAGAAGCAAGACGACAATGAAATAGGTCGTAAAGAGAGAGAAGAAGTAAAAATTAAAAAATAATGAAGGAATTAAAGAAGAGTACAACATAGACTGACATCTTACAATATAAATTCAAATTAGAAGAAGAGGAAGATGAATGAATGAGTCATTGAAGTGTCGAAGAGGATGAGAGGAGGTAAGAAGAAATGAGGAGGAAATGACCAAATAACCTCAAATTAACAGAAAATGTAACGAATGTGAAGGAGGTGGGAGTTTATAAAAAATGGGCAATAAAGTGGGAGTATAAAAAATGGACTAAAGGTGGGAGTTTACAAAAAGTCAACTAAAAGGTGGGAGTTGCAATTTTTCCTATACTAAACTAAAACAGGCATTGTTGATGTCATATTGCCACATGTATCCATAAAATATCTAAAACTAAAAGACTCTTTTTAATATTAATCAAAGTTTAAAAAATATAATAAATGCTTCCTTCAAAAATTATAATGAAATTAATTAACATAAAAAGTTTAAAAGAAATATAACGAGTTGTAATTATAACTTTTTCCAAAATAATTCATAAAATCATTTCTATAAAAAAATTATATAATTGTGCAAGGCAGAGGCTAACCTAGTTTGCAATAATGAAACGAAAAAAGTGTTGCAATTAATATGTACTAGATTTTTTGCAGCGCGATGCGTGCAAGTTTAAACAAAAATCGTTATTTGATTAGCGAATAATACGTGAGACATATACTTAGTGTAGCAAATTTTATAGTAACTGGTTGTAACGGTATAACACACTAAATTTTCCACGGGTCCACCAAATTATGTTATCACGAATATTCTGATTAGTGTAAACTTTTTAATATGATAATGAAATTTAAGTATTACGTTTTTGTTCTCATTGTGTAATCTTCTCACATTATTTTGTCAATGAATTCTTTTTATTAGTGTCACTTAGATTATGCAATGTTTCATTTTACAACGTTTATTATGGTAAGAAAGAAATACTTTAACATTACTTGATTAGTACTTTAGTTGAATTTCACAAGCAATGCCTTTTTAACTTGTTTAACATCTATGACAAATTGAAACGTAAAAAGCAGATGATTAAATATTTTTTAAATCCATCTGTAAATTAAATAATGAAAGATATGATAGTCATTCATAGAGGATAATCATTAAGGATATGGTAGACATTTTTGTAAGGGGACACTCATTTCCTCCTTCACTTATATACTAAGATAAGTAATAATATAAAGTTTAAAAAAAAATCTATTTTATCATTTTTTTTAGTGATTTATTGGTATTGATTACTTGTTCATTAATAAATTAACCATTTGCAGTCAATGCAGTTTTTTATTGGTCACACAATAAATAACTTACGAAGTACGGAGTACAAAACATCTCCATGAAGGGTAAAATAGATATTTTATGTTATTTCCAATAGAGATTAAAATTTGTCGCTTAATGATATTTATACATATCGCATATTAACTTGATTCTTTTTTAATAATGACAAATCGAAAATGGAAGGGTTTTAATTTTTTTCTTTTGTGATTTTTTTTTAATAATTGAATTCAATTAAGGGTAATTTTGGGGTTTTTTGAAGGGGGACACCATCTTCCTCCCCTTCACTTATATAATAGAGCTAGAGTGGAGTACAAACCAGTTGGCGTGTTGCTTTAGGAGCAAAGCATATGTTTGGGCCCAAGCACAATTATCGTTTTATGAAAGAAAAACTAGTTTTGGCATGAATTATTAGAATTTTAGAAGAATTAGAACATTTAATCTGCCTCGAACTAAGTTAATTAGAAATTTGCTGTTTAATTGTCGTCTGTAGAAGATTTGGCAACTCAAACACCTTTTTTGCAGAAGAAAAATGTTATTTGGGTCTGTTTTCTTCCTAAATATATCCTTCGTGAAATTTTATGGGCTGTCAAATTAAATATTTGGTGCTTTTCAACTCTGCTTTTCTAAAGCCCATCAAAGGCCAATACTTGGAATAGGTCTATTATGGTTCCGGGATCATGTTCCTCATCATGGTCCCGGGCAAATATTRATTTCCAAAACTAGAAATATTCATTTCCGAAAATAGAAATGTTCATTTTCGAAAATACAAGTGTTCATTTTCAGATATGAACATTTACATTTGAAAATAAACATTTTACATTTTGAGATAAACATTTCTAGTTTCGGAAATAAACATTTGTCCAGGACCATGATGAGAACCATGGTCTCGGGACCATAGTAGAATTTGCGCAATACTTGTAACTCCATTGTTCATAATAAGTGTGCTTATAAAAAAAGTGTTACAATTAATATGTATAAGGTGGAACTCAGTTGAACTTTTTTGGCATATTCGAACTTTGATCAACTACTAATCGGTAAGCCAGCTTGGCATGACTCCACTTGGCCACAATTAACATATAACGCCATGTTAAGGTAATAGGCCATTTATTATGGCCAATATATTTAGCATGGGCTAACATCTCGACCATCTTACATTTTAACACATTTCAATAAAAAAATTTACTTTACTCATTTCGAATTATTAGCTATTTTGTTAAATAATTATATAATAAAATTTCAAATTAGTTGCTAAAAATGAGTCACTTTTTTTCTTTATCTCTATCTCATTTTTTCAAAAAATTGCCTAGTAATTCATAATTGTAGAAATATAGTGATTATTGTGAAACAAACAAAGTATAGTAAGTGTAGAAATAAAGATAAGATATCGAATTGTTGACTCATATATCCAATATCTTAAGTCATATCGTTCAATTGGTTCTTTATGTGTGACCTTATAGGATTAATTATATTAGTTGTGGTCCAATCAATATTGTACCACTAATTATCTTTATTCTCTAGCAAATAAATATAATTACTAATAATAATTAACTTAATTATCTTTATAAATATCCTATTTATATGTATTTAGTAATTATCGGAAATGTGGAAGGACATAATCCTTCAGAAATGACTTATTGTTAGTCTCAATTTTCTTATCTCAGTTTATATTTGCACGAGTCATGATAGGTGCAGCAGACTGCTGCACATCTGCTGCACGGCACTGTTCACCAATATTTTTTTTTAAAAAAAAAAACAAATCATAGTATGATTTTGTCATATCCTCGATTCATTTTAACATATCCTTGGTTCACTTTTACCTATCTTAGTGTGATTTTATCATATCCTTGAATCATTTAAGCATATCCTTGTGATTTGCAAAAACAATAGTGTGATTTTGTCATATCTTAGATTTATTTTAGCATATCCTTGGTTCATTTTCACCAATCTTAATGTGATTTTGTCATATCCTTGATTTATTTAAGCATATTCTTGTGATTTGCAAAAAAAAAAAAAAAAAAAAAAACTGACAGCAAGCTGTCACGTGYGACCCACCCYGAAAAAGACCAAAATACCCCTTGCTACATTGTTAAATGCAGCAGACTGCTGCATTTAACATTCCTCATATTTGCACATCAAAGGTGTAAACACTATAGCATTTCAAATTGTGACAAGTAACATCTTGTTAGGAGACGGGGTGACAAAAAGACACTACACTAGTAGAGTGTATAATCTTCATCGTACACTAGATGAACAATGCAATAAAATAGATAAATAATGGTGCAAAAAAATTAAGGAGAGAATAATNACAACAAATAAAATAACTTACGAAGTACGGAGTACAAAACATCTCATTAAGGGTAAAATAGATATTTTATGTGTATTCCAATAGAGATTAAAATTGTCCTTAATGATATTTAATACATATCCCATATTTAACTTGATTCTTTTTTAATATGACAAAATCGAAAATGGAAAGGGTTTTAATTTTTTTTCTTTTGTGATTTTTTTTAATAATGAATTCATTAAGGGTATTTTGGGGTTTTTGAAGGGGGGACACCATCTTCCTCCCCCCTTCKCTTATATAATAGAGATAGGATGGAGTAACAAACAAGTTGGGCGTGTGCTTTAGGAGAAAGCATATGTTTGGCCCACAGCACAATTATCGTTATGAAAGAAAAAAATAGTTTTGGCATGAATTATTAGAATTTAGAAAGAATTAGAACATTTATCTGCCTCGAACTAGTTAATTTAGAAATCTTGCTGTTAATTGTCGTCTCGTAGAAGATTGGAACTCAAACACCTTTTTTGCAMAAGAAAAATGTTATTTGGGCCTGTTTTCTTCCTAAATATATCCTTCGTGAAATTTTATGGGCTGTCAAATTAAATATTTGGTGCTTTTCAACTCTGCTTTTCTAAAGCCCATCAAAGGCCAATACTTTTTTTTTTTGTTGCTCTAGAGGGCAAAGCCCCAACAACTTAAGACAAATTAATCATTCTAGGTAAAGCTACTCCTACTAAGTCTTCATGCAGCAATGTGGACATAGCAGGGGTTGGATGATCCCAGTGCTTGACCCTCGTACTTTGGTCTACTCCCATATTCGCTAATGTGTCTGCCAATCTATTGCCCTCCCTATAACAATGTATTATACTGATGTTGTCACCAAAGCTGCGGATAATTGCTCGACTCTGATTAATAATGTTGAAACATTCACCTCCCTGATAATTATGATCGTTTAAGACTTGAACACATGCTAAGTTGTCGACTTGAACTAGCAGCTTCCTGATGCCCAGGTCCTGCGCCATTTGAAGCCCTTGCAAGACAACTTTCATCTCCGCTTTGTAGGCTGTGCATATCCCATAGTTGGCTGTGAAGGCTTGAAGGAACCCACCTCGATCATTTCGTAGCACTCCTCCCCCTCCAGCTGGTCCGGGGCTACCTTGTGAAGCCCCATCCATGTTCAAAGCCGCCCACGTCATAGGTGGAGACCTCCATTGTACAAAGATCTCTTGAGCCTGTCCTCTAGTTGGAGCGATAGATGGTCCAATAAGGTGGCAAGCTCGAAGTTGTTCTTCAAATTTAAGTAATAAGAAGGAGAAGATATCACTAGGAATATCTTCGGGTTGATCGAAAGCGACTTTGTTCCGCCACCTCCAAATCCACCAAATGGTTACACCAAAGCTCGAAGGCCATTTTGTGGCTTCTTTGACATGATCCGCCTTCAAATTCGTAACTACCCAGCTTGCTAATTCTTCCTGGTAAAAGATGTCAGCTCTTGCAATGCCACCCACTAAGTGCCATATGTTCCTAGAACTGGGACAATCCCTCAATAGGTGCAAAGTAGTTTCCTCTTCTCCACCACATCTTGGGCATCGTGGATCATCAGTTAAGTGCCTTCGCATCCTATTCGCATTAGTTAAAATTTTATCATGCATAATCAGCCAAAGGAGAACCTTTATCCGTTGTTGCAAAGGAGCCTTCCAAATGATGTCCCATTTGTTAGAGTTAGGCAAATCCTCTTCATTCCTAATGAGCTTCAAAGCATACTTAATCGAAAATCCTCCTTTGGGACTTCCTTTCCAGTAGATTAGGTCTCCTATTGAATCATCCTCCACTAGTTCATGTGAGCTAATGTGTTTGAGCACTATATCCGAAAGGAGGTTGCCAAACTCATGCCATTTCCACCCAACTCCAGGTTCCCACATGTCTTCCACCGTAGCCTTTGCTAGCTCTTCTGGAATCTGCACATTACACAGGTCCCGCAAGGGGTTGTTCATGACCCATATGTCATCCCAGAAGCTAATATTTTTCCCATTACCAAGTGCCTTGACAACCCCTCTTTTAAGTATGGTTGCATTATCAGTGATTAGGTTCTGGACATGTTAGGCTTTGGTTCGAACATATTAACATCACAACGTCCCTTGAAATATTTCTCCTGTAGTACTCGTACCCACAGCGCATTAGGTTCCGTCAGCATTCGCCGCCCCAACTTGGTCAGAAAGGCTGCATTGGCTTGTTTAGATGATCGTAGACCAAGTCCCCCCTGATTCTTACTCTTTTGTAAAGTATCCCAAGAGATTAAATGAATTTTGCGGTGTTCTTCATCACCACCCCAGATAAATCTCCTCGTCTTCCTATCAATATCATCACAAATCAATCGGGGTATTTTTGCCGTTTGCATAGAATAATATGCAAGAGTATTTAACGTTGATTTTGCAAGGGTTATGCGCGGCCAGCCAATGACAAATACTTGGTCTTCCAACCCGCTKWMCMTRTSTKWAMRCRATCAAAGGCCAATACTTGGAATAGGTCTATTATGGTTTCGGGATCATGTTTCTCATCATGTTCCCGGGCAAATATTCATTTCCAAAACTAGAAATATTCATTTCCGAAAATAGAAATGTTCATTTTCGAAAATACAAGTGTTCATTTTCAGATATGAACATTTACATTTGAAATAAACATTTACAGTTGTTGGATAAGACATTTAGTTTCGAATAAATCTTGTCCCAGGACATGATGAGACCATACTCGGGGACGATAGTAAAATTCGCATACTGTGTAACTCCTTGTTCATAAAAGTGTGCTTTTAAAAAGAGTTTACATTTATATGATAAGTGGAACTCTAGTTGAACTTTTTTGGATATTCACTTTGATCAACTAAATCGGTAATTGCAGATTGCCATGACTCCAATGCCAAATAACATAAACGCCATGTTATAGATTAGGCCATTTATTTATGGCCAAGATATTAGCTGAGCTAAATCCGACATCTTACATTTAACACATTCAATAGAAATAAATTTTACTTTACTCTATTTGAATTATGAGTAGTTGTTAAATAAATATATATAAAATTTCAAATAGTTGCTAAATATAGGTCACTTTTCTTTTATCTCTATTCCATTTTTTCAAAAAAATGTGCCTCATATCATAATGTTATCATTTTAGTGATTATTGTGAAACAGACAAAGTATGTAGGTGTTTTTGTAGACAGTATAGTAAGTGGCAACTATTGGGTTAGTTTATACATTTTAGTACACAACCTTTTTTTTTGAGCCTTTTGCTTTACTGTTATTCGATTTTAGAAGAAAATTGAGAGTATGAAATATTTTGGTAACTAAAAATAATGATGATTATCTCGTATGAGCTATATCCCTTATATAAGCACAGTATAGATATAAGATAATGATACGAATTGTTGACTCAATATCATATCTAATCTATAGTTCATTGGATCTTTATGTGTGACCTATAGGATTATTATATAGTTGGGTCCAATCAATATTGTCCACTAATTATCTTTATTCTAGCAAATAAATATATATACTAATAATTATTACTTAATTATCTTTATAATATCTATTTATATGTAGTAGTAATCTCGAAATGTAGACATATCTCAAATGACTAATGTTAGTCTCCTTTTCTATCTCAGTTTATATTGCACAGTCATGATAGTGCAGCAGTCTCTGCACATTTGCTGACGGCATGTTCACTCATTTTTTTTTAAAAAAAACAATATCATGTGTGATTTTTGTCATATTCTCGATTCATTTAACATATCCTTGGGTTCACTGTTCACCTATCTTAGTGTGATTTTATCATTACTTGAATCATTAAGCATCGTTGTGATTTGCAAAAAACATAGTGTGATTTTGTCTATCTCTAGTATCATTGTTAGCAGATCCTGGTCATTTCACCAATTTAATGTGATTTTGTCATATCTTGATTTAATTAAGCGATATTCTTGTGATTTCGCAAAAAAAAAAAAAAAAAAAAACTGACAGCAAGCTGTCACGTGAGACCAACCCGGAAAAAGACCAAAATACCCCTTGCTACATTGTTAAATGCAAGCAGACTGTGCATTTAACATTCCTATATTCGCACATCAAAGTGTAACACACTATACATTTGCAATGTACAAGTACATCTTGTTAGGAGACGGTGGTGACAAAAATCACTACAGCTAGTAGAGTGTGAAGAATCTGTCACGGAACTGACTGAACTCAATGCAATTAAAATAGATAATAATGGTGCAAAAAATTGAAGGAGATGATAATCCACATTCCATCCAAAATCAAGTAGCACTAAAAAGTAGAGCCTAATTAGGTTATAAAACTAGAGCTTATTTATGTATTCTTTCGATGTGAGACTATAAAGGAATAACTCAGCATACCTAATGGCAAACACTATTAAATTTTTTAATTTCTTCTTGTATACTATGATGAATCAAAACGTTAAACGTAAAAATGAAATAATCCATCTGCATCGATGGTGAAATTCTTTATTTCCAAACTTTTGAAAGGATACCTGATCAAAGTACAATTAATTATATAGTATATTTTTCACTCTTTTTTTGGGCTTGGAATGGTTAATCCTGTTCGCCCATTTGACCAGTCATACTCGTTGTGACTGATTTTCTTTTGAGGGAATAAAATACATTCTCTAATTTGTAATATAAAAAAGAAAAAATGAAATGAGTACAAGAAGTAAACCTATATTAACTATGTTTATAAGTTAACAACCTTTCCACACTTGATAACATTTGGAGGGATTTCAGCCTCTGTCCTAAGGCTGGATTCATCGTTCCATGACCTAAGATAAACTTGTTGCCCTAGGTATTGCCTGTGCCATATCGCCGACCTCAAATTCCACATTCCTTTGTTATCCAACGATACCAATATCGCTGTCCATGAGTTTCGGTACACCTGCAAAAAGAAGAATAATAAAGAGATATATTCTTTTAGTCACTATAATATTTTGAAGTTGTATATATATATATATATATATATATTTAAATATATGCGTGTACACTCCGACTTCATATTAGTTGCAACATTGAAAGTTTACCTGGACAGTGCTTCTCCAAACAGCATCTACCATGTTGTATTTTCTTCTCATTTCTGGACTCCAGTCATTGGCACCGAAACTGTAGTAGACAACATTTTGCCGTATTAGAATCCAAATTAATTTTACATTTTTACTCAAGCTAAATATAAGTACAAATCTATGCATTATTAGATCAGATCAGAAGCTTACGCGACAACAAAGAAGTTATGGCCATCAAGATGCCAAGATTGGGTGG
Source organism: Bassia scoparia (assembly GCA_008642245.1). Lineage (NCBI taxonomy): Eukaryota > Viridiplantae > Streptophyta > Magnoliopsida > Caryophyllales > Amaranthaceae > Bassia > Bassia scoparia. The sequence continues at coordinate 18,236 of SNQN01004640.1, read as the reverse complement.
TGGTTTCGTTGTTTTGGAAGATGATTTCTATGTAATCATGAACATCCATGCCGTAAACAGCCGTGCCATACACCATWGGGCCRGGTGTTGGTTCGTTCCTACTCGTGTTGAGGTCGAAAACACCAGGAATGTTGTAATAGTCTGCCAGTTTTAGTGGTGTGTCCGGGTTCACGTACGAAATATTGTTGACTCCATAACGCACCTTTCCATCAATTTCTGCAACTGAATTTTCCAAAATTATAGTCTTGGTTATTTGGATTCCTCCATAACGGTATGATCCTTGAGGGTTCGGCCTTGCAGCATTGGCTGTCAAATTCCATCTATATTGGATGAATATAAACAATTTCATCGTTAGATATGACCTTTTTTACGTGTTTAAAAAGGAGACTGTGAGTCACAAAGAGCAGTAATGTGGACGAGATTTAATTTTTTTACCTGAAAGTTCTAGCTTGCTTCATGGACCAGTGAACTTGATAAGTAGGGCCAACGGGTATATGATTGGAAGGACCAGTGGTGGAACCATTGTACCGGAGGGTGGCAGTGGCAGTCATAGCGGTCCTGTAAAATCGAGTGGAGGCTACAATGTAGTAGTCCTCGACTGTTCCATTGAGGGTAACCAAGAAAGCCAAAGATTGACCGGGATGAAGATCGAGTGACTCGTAAATTTCTTGGAGGACATGAGAACCCTCAACCTCAACTAGCTTCAACATATGGCTTTGGATCCTAATGTTGATTGAATCCATGGTTCCTACATTCGCCACTCGTACCAAGTATGTTTTCCCGGCTTCACCACTGACGATAGTACTGCTTGGACTGCCGTTGATTAGCAAACCATCAGGCAAGGGCATTGTGTTTCCACTGTCTAATCTTGATTGAAGTTCCTGTTTAAAAGTTATCATATCGAGTCAAATTAAATTACATTGTATATTTATTCAACTTTGCTTGTTGGAGTATGTACTATATGTTAGGACTCTAGTACTTATTAAGACGAACCAAATGTAACGTTCATTTGTACTATATATTTATTAGTGTTTAATAATGTTGACAAACCTTGTGGTCAGTCTTGTACCAATCTCCGACGAGGAGGTTGATTTCACCTTCTGGCTCGGGGTAAGGGATGGCGATGACCGATCTTCTACGAATGACGAACGATCCAAAACCACCGGCAAAACGGTGCAAAGAGGTGGAAGGGAAGTACATATAGGTACCAATCTGATCCTTGCTTTGCATCTTATAGGTCCAATTTGAGTTTGGAGGAATAGGACAATTGGTCCCAGCCACTCCATCTTGCCAAGACATCTTTCTTTGCCAAACTCCATTCCTATAAGTAAGACAARAACTTAATTAAGTTCACTCTAAAATAGCCGAATAGTCCATAAGTTATGACCTATTATAAACAGTCTCTTATTAGTTTTTATCGCTAGGCGAAGATTGTCAAAGACCTATCAAGCAGCTGTTTAATCTCGAACCACATAACCCCCAAAGCCTAGGGTAAAGTTACACTTTTTCTTTTTTATAAAAAAAGTATAACCATTATGAATTGGCACGTTTATCAATTATGACTTCTATACTTACCATGTCATATCAGGAATGTTCGTCCAATATATAAAATAAGATAATAATATACATCATATATAATAGAATATACAGACAATCATTAGATATAGACCAGAATATAGACACTAGATAAGAATACCACGAACAATTCAGAGAAACATAATCATAACAATCATGCATTAACACCTAACATATTACAACTAACCTCACCTCACAACACCCACCAACTCGAAAATGCTTAACCACTCATCTCTCTCACACTTCTCCTCTCTCCCACCTCTCCTCTCTCTCTCTTCTCGACACATTTATGTCACAACTTCAAAGACAAAGACAATTTTCCAATACGTCCCATTTATGTGAGTTCTATGTCATTCAACTCACTCTCACTTATTTGTATTAGTTGTACAATCGAGCTAATATGATGAAGGCATGCTAATGCAATCAACAAACAACCTAGATATTTGCTATATGCTAAGAAATAGAATACGCGCACACTAGATCAAAACTCAAGCTTCTAACACCAATGTATGTCTTCTAATTTAATTATAAGCGCGAAAGAAGGTTGATAACGAAGCATTGAGCACGCAAGTAAACTATAAACATATATATAGGCTTTTTAAAAACTTTAACAAACGTAACGCCTCAATGATGAAAGCTAAGAAATGAGCCATAGAAGCAACTTAAAGAAACACAAAGAGTAGAAGAAACACACACTACACATAACTTACCAAGAACAATAGGAGTAAAATGGAAAAATGAAAGTGCAAGTAACAAAGTTATACTAAATGATAGTAGTAGTCCTTATATGAAGAACATCCTTATATAAAGCAAGTACTAGAACAATGATATTTTACATAAACTTATATGAAGTCAACTCCCAGGTGTCAGAGATCTATTGCGGCGCAATTCATGCAAAATGCWTAGAAACGCCCCACTTTCTTGTTTAGAGTGTTCTTCACTCTCACTTACCTACATAAACTTACAACTTACAACTAGTAGTCGTCTTAACTGTATATGATTATTCTTTTGTTTAGTTAATTGCAAGTGGTATTTAAGTACACGAGTATTTGCTACTTAATCTATTGATCGTATCATGTATTATATGGTTTAATATGTTACATAGTCGTGAGTTGTGGTATGGAAAGAATTAAATGAGAAGCGTCGGTGATGGGAGGAAGATGATGGGTGAAATGATGTGCGAGAGCAACGGAGCTCAGAACGGATCTTTGATTTTTTTTTTTTTTAACATTATTTCATTTTTATTATTTTCGTCAAAAATTAAAAGATTTTTCTCACTTTTACCTACCCTTGAATTTTTGAAGTTTTTAGAATTGTGTCCGACCTTTTTCGATTATTCCTTTACCCTGGACCTCAATTATTTTTGAATAAAATCTATGCACGGATTGAGCAATAAAGTGACAATGGATCGTTAATAGTGACCAGTGAGTTGACAATGTAGCTTGGTATAGGGGTAATGTATTAAAGAGTAATAAAAYTCAACCCCAAGGTCATGTTTGGTATAGGGGTATTAAGGAGTAATAAAAGTCAAAATTTGAGAAAATAAACAAAGGTGTTTAAAGGTAAAAATAAATGGATGAAGTGAAGATGGAGAGGATAGAGTGGCGATGGTGATCAGTGTAAGGAAAAGGGAAATTATTACCCTCAATTGGGTGGAGATAGTTACCATCCTTCATATTAGGGTAATTGTTACCCACATATTGGGGTAATAATTACTCCTTGATTGTCTCCCTTTTTTAGTGACAAAAAATGTTATTATTTCTTTATCATCATATTAATTAGCTCATATATTTTTTGTTAATTTTCTCTAATTTGAATTTTATTACTCATTAATATATTACCCGAGAATTAGCTAATTTTTTAATGTCCTTGATTTGCAGTTAACAGCTAAAAGATGTTAAGACGTATCATTTCAAATTAAATTCGAACGCGTCGTCCTATGAATTAAGGAAGACAGAGTGAGGCTTGTTTTATATGTTTATTTTAGTACGTAGCGTCTTGTTTTCTTTGAGATGTACTGTAATCTCTTCGAGCATTAAAAAAAAAAGAAAAAAAAAAGAAGACAGAGTGAGGCTTTGGTGGATCAAATTAGGTTTCTTGTGCATAACGCTTTTCTCATTTCCAATTTAGGGTTTCGAGCCTTCTTTGTGTGTTCCATTTCCAACTACTTGTATATCAGAGTTTCAGACATAACACAACGGGGATTTTCCCGCCATTGCTTGCGCTCAATGGTTTTACTTACTTTTTAGGTTTTCAGATATTCATTTTTCCTATGTTCCTTTTTATTTMTTTCATAATGATTTAATCAAATTTTATCATATTTTCAAATTAAAATTAAAAGTTGTGTTTTGTAGCGAATGGATCAAATCTAACAAATCGGTAACTTTGCAGTCTATACACTTGGTAAGGATGCATACAATTGTGGATAAAGAATATCCCCTACGTGAAACGCAATTGTAACTAATGATGAATTAGACCTTGTTTGTTCGCACTGAACATAATTTTGAGAATGAAAAAAATTCTAGTTAAAAGGAGAGCACTCTCATGTAAACTCTTGCAGAAATTGGTCTATTATTTTTCCAAGGTGGTGAGAACTTTGGTGGCAGATAGTACACGATAAAAACTAATGACGATCAATATTGCATGCACATAATTCAGGTGATGTGAATAGGTATAACGGTGACACCTTTAGTTATATGATGTAATTTGCTCATATTCGAACTCATGCGAGTAGAAGGAAAAACTATAACCAAAGTGAACCCCACCAATTATTAATGTTAAATTTACTTAAATGCAATGTTACTTACAGAAAATAACTAAAACTTAAAATTCAAGTGGTAGGAAATAGAAAATGAAAGATCTATATAAATAGTACATAATACCGAAGTAAATATATTTAAACCTGGATTTTATTTAGCTTGTAATACTAGTAAATGCACGTGATCGAAAAAACTATTGTATTGAAATCATCGTTGTCAAACACCAAACCACCTAATTTGCCATGCATATCCCCATTTCCCATCCATATCAACGTCCGATCCATATGCATGTAGTAATCATATATTTACTCCCTATTCATTAAATTCATGTAATAATGAATAGTGAGAACTTTAAATTTTCGTCAATATATAAGAATAAATATAGTCAAGTGTGGTCTTGTTAGAATCGTATTAAAAGTAGTTTATAAAAATCTAATTTTTATAATTTTTACTCTTGTATAATTAAAAAAATATTTCATTTGTAAATTGTGCATTGACAAACGTGTAAAGAAAAGTGACAGGATTTAGTGGACCAAATGGAAGTAATATTCATTTTCTCGACAATGCTATAAAGCCACTTCAATTCAAGTGAATCAAGTAAACAAACAATTTAAAATATATGCATGCGATTTATGTACTTACTTGTGGCTCTTAAAAGAGTAGCGAATAGTGGAATATATAGAGCATGGAATGACATCATGACCATCGGAGAAAAGTAACACCGTACACAAAGCCTTGTTAACAGATGAACCATGCAACAGCTAATCGGATTAAAATTGTTAGTGAAAGAGATAAAATTGTTGAGTTTCAACCACAGTTTGAACTTCTAATTGAAATGTCTACAGTAACATGGTCTCAAGAGTAACATACAAGAATGTCAAAGGGTGTAAATTATTCACCCTCACTTCACAATGCGTGAAATATTAAGCGTTATGTATGGGAGATCAGTTTGTGATGGCATCCATAACTATCAACTTATGCTTTTTGTTCAGACGATCCATTAACAATAATTACATATTTTAGTGCATGTGGTCGACTTCCAACACACATAAAATATTTGCAAGTCTTTTATTGGGTTTTTTCTTTCATTTTTCTTATTTTTTGGTTTATTGTACATTCTCTTGTAATTGGACGATACAATACAACTTATGTTGTGTTCAGTATGATCTGCTGATTCGAGCTATCCTTCAAATTGAAGTAGAAACACGATCAAACCTCTCATGCATCCAATTTCTCAATTGAAAGCTACTCAAGTGAATAGGCCCTAGTATATATAAGTTAAATATAAGTTCTTACACTAAATCACTAATTGACAATTGTTTGTCTCCGGTAATATATAATCTCTTTAATTTTTACTCCCATTAGGATAGTACGTATAAGATCTAAGAAGAAGTGAAAAGGAGAAAAGTGCCTATTATTCAATCTCCCTTCATTTTAAACATTGGTAATACTTCATACTTGAAACATAATACCGAATCAATAATACTACGTATATATACTCCGTATTCCGATATAGAAAATTAATCATTCTCATCTCCGTCCTTAGTAACTATTGAGCACCAAAACAATATACAGTATGCAGGAAAAAAGTTGACTAATCTCATTTTTAAACTATCGTCATACAATGAGCATCTATATAGATAGTGAGAACCTCCACCATTAACTTAATATACAACTTCGTATGACATAGAGTAATTATTCAAGGTCAACAACTAGATCTAATAAGCCATCAGATTCAAATCATTTAATTTACTTGACTCAAATATCATTCTTTAAAGCGTGTCATTTATCAAGGATTAAAAAATAAAGACTAGCTAGCTTAGTTGAATGACTTAATTGACTAGCCACTATATTTAGCATATTAATTAGTTTATGTTGTGTTAATTTCATTTCAATTTAATTCAACTCATCATTTTATTTGTTTCAATTTATATTACATTTTAGATATTTTAATTAAGCTCAGATCATTTCTATTCACTTTAGTCATGTTCCTAACATGCCTTAAAATAATTAAAGTGCCATGCAGCATATTTTCGACCTTTCCCCTAATTGAGGAGACTTGTTCAGTTAATGTTTATGGGACTTGTGGATTGATACTAAATTGTTTGTTTTTATGGACTGAAACATTTTTATATTCAAGATGAAGATCGAGAACAAAATGAACAACACAGTTTAATGCATTCTTTGGTTTTCTCTTTTTGTATTTTTCATTATTAGCTTTTTTAAGTGTGGTTAAATATATTTTGTGCTTTAGGCTTTCTTGTTTTAGATAGATTTTACACATTAATGAAAATTACACATCCCAAAGCATATAGTCAAACTCTAATATCTTCAACATCAAGTTTAGATGATAAAAAGTTCCATGACATCGATCAAGTAGCTTAGTAAAGTTATTCAAATTCCCAATTTTAGCTGAATGAGGATATCTTCACACCCAGCATTACGCGTTGGATATTTATCCCCCTCTTTGTAGTTTGGTATTCTGAGATTAGAACCAGTATGGATTGTACTCCGTCTTCCTTATCATGTGTAAATTTTGTTTGATGAAATTCAATTCAAATATATTGAACACCTCTATAAAACAATCTCACTATTTCTCTGTGTGTAAATATTGGCATTATTATCATGAATGTGTAATTTTTTTGTTATGTTTGAAATAATCAAGCCCACCTAGCTTACTCCCACAATCTACCAGTTGCAAATCAATCAAAAAATTAAATTACCATGAAATAGAAAACACTATTTAAAAAAATACACATGTTGATTATGGATGTATTAATTATTAGAAAACATAACAAAATCAAACTCTTTAATTCAAATAGAGATTATAAGTGTTCTTATTTAACACAATTTTTAAAGATTGATATAGTCTCATAAGACATCACTCAAGTATAGAGATAAATGAATATTTCCTAGCTGTTCACTTATTATATAACTTACTAGAAAAAAGCCCACAAAATACCCGTAGCAAAAGTATATGTAGCCAAATTAGCATATTCTAGATTATAAGGTGTGACCGACCAAGATTCAACTCATATATTATCGAATGAATCTCATCACAAACATTGCCTATTGGCGGTTCTCGATCTTACACCGCAAGAAAAGCCACTAGTAAAAAGAAACTGGTCTATATTAGTAGTGGCCCTTTCCACACTTTGAGAGCATTGGGAGTAGGATATCATCTCATGTCCTGAGCTCAAGTTCATCATTCCAACCTAGGATGACTTGCTGCCCCATACTTGTGCCAGTATCGCTGACCTCAAATTCCCCACATCCCCTTGTTGTCCACTGATGCTAACACCGCTGTACACATGGACTTTCGTAACACCTGCATCGCGTAATCCATGTTAATTGTATTATATACTACTAAGATCACAATTAAAAAACTGTGAAAATCAAACATTTTTTATGTCAATTATGTTATTGCAATCTAGATTACTATTCACTAACTTTGGATTGAACGTACTTCATTCGTGATAATGTTGCTCTGTGCTAAATAGTAGACTTAATAAATCACTTTTCATAAAAATTGTTTCACGTTACCCCCAAATAGAGCCATGAGAGCGGAGAAAAATTTTGACGCAATCTGAGTCATCTTCAAATCATGTTTCCCTTAGGCCAAGATTTTATGCTCCAAATGACAAATATTTGTGATCTAAAGGCCTAATTTAGTTGGCATCCCCCAAACATCCAACAAAAACCCCACATTCTTACTAAAGTTGTACACAGATATATTAGTGTGTAATGAAACGTACCTGGTGGTACTTCGGGATACAGCATCTACAAATTGTATTTTCTCCTCAATTGAGATTCCATCATTTGATCCAGAACCTGAAGTTTATTTTCTTAACATTGTTATCATCGAAATATGTCAATTATAAGTTTAGTGGAATCATTAAGTAGGAAGTTAGTACATGTCGTAGCTTACCAACGACAAAGAAATTAAGCCATTCAAGATGCCCAGAGTTGCCGTCGTTTTCTCGGTTGTTTTGAAAAGATGAGTTCTGCGAACATCCATTGAAGAGCTAAGCCATTAGACCGCAGGTTCACGGACCATAGGACTTAGGCGTGAGTTATCCGCTACTCGTCGTAAGGTCGAACACACCGCGGATGTTGTATATGAGTCAGCAAAGCTATTAATGGTGTGTTTGGGATCTCACTTACTAATGTTGTTAACTGCCAGTTAACGCAACTTGTTGTTGATCTTCCCAGCGGAGTTGCCCAACACGATTGTCTAGGTGATCTCTTATTCTCCTTAGGCGAATGATCCTGCGGGTCGGTCTTGCAAGCATTGGCTGTAAAAGGTTCCTCCTATGTAGTTTGGTAAAAAAAGATCAATGTACGTATGATCATTGCACGCGTGTACACGTACATGCATTCTGGAATTTTGATCAACAAAAATGACAGACATTCCACGAAATACCTTATGATCACACCAGGTACACCGAAACACTGGGTGATAGCATGTGAGATTTGGTTAACAAAAAAGGGCAAATATTTACACAGAACTCTTATCTCCGCAAAAGTGGTGGAAAACTGAACAGTTACAGCACAAAATCTAAAGTAAAAGATAACCGAAAGTTCTAGCCTGTTTCATGGATCCGTGAGCCTCATAAGTAGGGGCGGCAGGCAAAGGACCGGAAGCACTAATTGTTGAACCGTCGTAATGGAGGATTGCAATTGCATTGAGAGACGTTTTCATGAAACGAGTTGACGCGACAATGTAGTAGTCCTTGATGGAACCATCAAGAGTCACCAAGGTAGTTAGGGATTGACCTGGATGCACATCGAGCGACTCGTATCTCTCTTGGAGAACATGAGAGCCCTCAATCTCAACCAATTTCATCGTGTGCCTCTCAATCCTAATGTTAATAGAAGTCATCATCCCAACGTTCGCCACACGTAACAAGTAAGTTTTCCCTGCTTTACCGGTGAAGATTGTGTTACTAGGATGCCCGTTGATAAGTAGACCATCTGGCTTTGGCATATCATTTCCTTTGTTCAACCTTTTTTGGAGTTCCTGCGTAACAATGCATCTTAACTAATCCATAATCGACAATTCGACATTCAAATAATAAATTAAAGTGCTGAACTTATGAAGCAATAACCAATCAAAGACAAGTTACTATTGCCCTGTTCTTCAGGATTACTAAAAACTGCATTGAACTGAACTGAACTGAACTGAACTATTATACTTCATAAGACTTTATCACTAGACATAACTATTACACTAGCATGTACGCTTGCATAATTATTGTGCTCTATTTTTATTATTATGAAATTGTATAAATTACGATCAAAGTTTACAAACCTTATGGTCAGCCTTGAACCAGTCTCCAACGAGGAGACTGAATTCACCTGCTGGCTCAGAGTAAGGGATGGCTATGACCGGTCTTCTGTGAACATTAAGGGCACCAAAACCGCCAGCAGCGCGATGCATTGCTATAGAGGGAAAGTACATGTAGGTACCAATTTGGTCCTTGGTTTGCATCTTATATGTCCAATTCGAGTTTGGAGGAATGGGACAATTGGTTCCTAGTACACCATCTTGCCATGACATCTTCCTCTGCCAAATACCATTCCTACAAAAGTATTAGGTTATTAATTTTTGGCTCGATGATCACTTCTTTCATGTTATAACACATAAAATGTTTGTTTAAGAAAATCAGATCATGTCAATTTATTACATTATACTCTCTTGATCAAACAACATACTCTCTATTTTTTTTATTAAATTATTTTGCGGTTTTTATTTAATTAAAAAAACAATTTTATGGTGTGATTTTTCACAGGTAATTAACTTAGTTTGCATTATATAAGAAGTAAAAATGTTATAGGTTAACTATATAAGTATATAACACTAACCATGTCATAAGGAATGGTTCATCCAGTTTGTTATCGATGTTGAGAATGATATTGTCATTAGTATCACAATCAATTGTTGGACCTGGAAATTGTCCATTAATGAGAATACCCTGCAATATTAATTAAGGCAAAGATGACATAAATACATTACTTTGATGATGATGTATGGTTGCTTAAATTAGGGTTATGATATAGTAAGCCCCTTAGGGTTGGCATATAAGATGCCAAAAAAGGAAGGTTTTCAAAAAGTAAACATTGATGACAACAATATTCTGTGCATTTTAAACATAGAATCTATACAATACATTCAATTTTAAGCAAAAATTTAATGCTATGGTGAACCTTAGGGCTGCGTATATCATTTTGCCAATTAAAAATAATCATTTGAGTAAAACTTAAATAGTTTTAAAATGAAATTGGAGGTTAAAAATTTACGTCACCCTTGAGGAACTCCAAAGAGGAGATTATAGTTCCGTATTATCTTCCAATCATAATACTATATGGACTTTCTGCTTACACTTCAATTATACTTTGAATAAAGCCAAACTTCAAGTATCAATGAAATTAATGCAATTTGTGCCATTTTCTTTTATTGAGATTTGATGATTATTATCCATACTACCTGTTGTGAAATCAAGACAGCAAATTTCAAAAAGTTCAAGAGTTGTACTTAATAATTAATTAAACTGATGATCTGAATTCATAGTAACGCTAATACGAAAAAAAAATCACAAATATTGGTCAATCACCAAAAGTTAAACCATTAGGAGTACTACCGGTCAATATCATGTGTAATACTTCCTCTGTTTTTTAGGAGCATTTTTGTTTAAGAATGTTACATCTCAATAAAAAGGCTCTCAAATTTATTTTGAAATTTGTAACAAGAAATATTAATTATTCAAGCTTAATAAGAGGCCGGCTCTACTATAAGTTTTGCTCTGGAAAATCATATTATTAGTTATTCGAATTAGACAACACGTAAACAAACACCTTCAAGTGCTTGGTTTTAATTAACCACACATCCAAAACATATTTTTCTTGAATGAACGAGCTTATTCTGAAGTGTGTCGAAAAGATTTTCTTGTAGTGAGACAGATTAATTTTTACTGAATTTTATGGAAATAAGCTGACGAGAACATGTCTACTCTAACTAAGTACACATAAATATATTCAACATTACGACACTGAACGAATACTCTGTAGTAATTACATTGATCTTGTCATGTGAGATATACTTTGATAAATATGTAATGACCAACGATATACATTAGAGAATAAACTTTAATTTGGATAAACGAAGCCAATGCAAATTATCAAGTAGTTGTATTAAAATGGAGTACAACATATAGGAACAATGAAGGCCTATGGCTACAAATCGAGTATATGCAAAACAGAATCATATAATGCATTAACGACCTAGATAACGAAATCGATAACTCGCATAAAATGAATAAATTAAGAAAAAGGTAAAGTATACTTACCCTATTTCAGTAATTCTCTTATCTATGCGAGGAAAAAAATTTGTTGGCCAAGATAAGATGATTGCATGAAATGCAAGATAAGTAGTGCAAATTCCAAACTTCTCTATAGCGTCAATTGTTAGGACCAATCGTAAAAGGCATGCAGAAGACAAGTAACGGCGCATTCATGCAAAAGGAGGACCTTTATTTGCATGGAGTTGTCTTTCAAAACACTATTATCACATTCTGAATCTATTTACGTATATCCCAAGAAGTAACTTCTACTTGTTATTAATGCAACTGTGATTATTATGATTATTATTTATGGAAGTGAATATGCATGAAATTATATTGCATCAGAGTGTAATATAATTAAGGTTTTGATGGTTTGAAAGTTGCTAAATTTGCATTTGTTTATGAAAAAGAAAAAAAAAGGTGATTTAATTTGATGAGAAGAGCGACTGTGACGGAGCTGAGAACGGATCTTTGATGAATAATGTGATAAAATCAATCTTAGAATTCAAATTCAGTCAATTAAGCAGCATAAATGTCTCACATGGAATGAAAGTAATCAAAACAAAGAGGAATTTACACACTCTAGACAGTCTGAGCTCTCGGCGGATCCAATTTGTTTTTGTACAAAAATCTAGTCCACGATCAAAACTACTAGAGTTGTTTGCTGCTAAACTCATGACAATAACTAGAATAAATGACTTAACCTTTTACATTATTTTTTAACAATATAAATACGTAAAGTAAGATAAACGATAACAAACTATCACTACAACAAAAAGTCATTTTAGCGACTGAAAATTCAGTCACAAAATGCCTATAATCGGTCACTAATGAGATTTTATGACTGAATTAGTTGCTAATTGGTCCGCCGCTATAGGCCTGATGGCTAAATTCCGACCATAGCAAATTTGTGACTGGTATCTCGAGTGGTCACTAAAATGCAACAGGTATAATTTGTGACAATTATGTGACTAAAAATTCATTGTCACTAACTAAATATTTGCGACTAATATTAGTTGTTAAGGTTCCTTTCGTTTACGCTCGATCTAATTCAACTCCGATCGATTATTTTGAACTCAATGTTCCAAAAGGATGAATCTAGTCTTGTAGAAAAACCTTCTATTATTACTTTTACAACATATCTTACCCACATTCTTTTCCAAAACTTCAATGTGGGAATGTAAGTTACTTTTATAACATTATTTCATACCTACATTCTTTTGCAAAACTTCAATGTGGGAATGTGGGTTTGTGAAATTTTCTAAAACTATTAGCGTTCCCTTAAATATATCTCATTCTACAGAACCTCATTATAATTTTTCAATGTGGTATAAACTAGTGTAAAATTATATTATCACGTAAAACTTTATAACTCTACACAAATATACAATTAAGCCTATTTAATTATTTATGCTCAGCATTCCAATATATGTATCATTTCTTAAATCTCAAATCATCCTTAACATTATATTAATTATATAATCCAAATTTGTTTCACTTTTTAAGCTTATTTTTTCCCGAAAAATGAGTAAAAATGAGACGAACAGAACAAAATTGATATATTATGTTGCCAAAATTATTTGAACCAATCGAGATTCAGCTTCACTAATTTAATTTAAAACGAAATATTTTTTGTTGGATCGACTGAACAATACAAGAGGGGGGAGGGGTGAATTGTACTGGAGGAACTTAAGCACTTTTTGCGGAATTAAAATAAACTTAAACTAAGAAATTTGAGACTAGAGATTTTTCCAACACAGAAACTCTCAAGACAAACGCCAAGAGAGGAAAAACTGTAGCCTGATGCAACACAGGACTTCGTCTATATTATATTAGGATGCAACACCTAAATACAATCTAAGACCCTCGTTCTCAGTTCCCTAGGAACTTCTTGAACCCTCGTTCTCAGTTCACAATGAACTTCTTGAACCCTATAACTCTCGATTCCCCTTGAAATCCCTTGGCTATGAAACTCACAACCCCCCGCTTCAATACGCAGAAAGAAGCACTTTACAACTCAATAAACAATAACCTAAATGCTTGGCAACATATGAGCAAATAATAGGTCTGATTGGAATTCTTTGCTCAGTGTGTGTTTTGATAATTATTAACTTATGTATTTATAGTGTGATCAATAGCGTGTAAAGCAAGCAGTATGCACTACCAACTATCCTTTTTTGTAGGAGTGATGCTTGTAGTGGAACTTAATTAACTACAAGCTCCTAAGACTAACTACGATTCCCACCAGTCATATTTAGCCGTTTATATCCTTAAAAATCTCAACAGTTGGTTTGTTAATAGCAGTAATACAACGTTTTACTTTTGTAAACAAACTTCCTAATTTAAGGAAGTCTTCAAAACACAGGGATTTAAAACATTTATCACAAAAATATATAATATAAAGTTTTTTTCAGAAATATTCTACAGAAAAATAATCTTAATATTTTATAAAAGGATTTTATTTTTCTATAAACAATACTTAGGCCTTTTTGATATATACGTTTTATAAATAACCGGATTAAAATTTCTTTAATAAAATAAATCACAAACTTAATATTATTTCCTTTTATCCTTTGAGCAATTATTCCATATTTTGTGTCAACAGTAAACAATAAACAGTAGCTAGCTATGCAATGTCGAGTCTTCTTTCCAAGGAACTCAACCTTCTTGAATTCGTAGTCGTCTTTTCAAGGAAACTCAACTTCCTTGATTTGACTTCTCCTGAGTTCTTCCAAAGCATCAATTATCACAGAGGAACTCCTTCCTTCTCCTAAGATGTCCCCGATCCATTAAGATTCCTTGAAGCATGGATCCTTTAAACACATTCACTAAAAACACATATTAGATTAATATGCATAGAGTTTGCTTGTTGGTTTCAGAGTGTCATTCATCTCAAACTAGGGTCAACATTTTTTGTAAATAACTAGTGTTACACGGTCGCGCCTGCACGCCCCGCGTGTCCCACTTTATCATACTTACCACAATTCGGTTTTAATCGTATACCTTTTTGCCAAATTATAAATTACAAACAGATGATAAAACAAAATGATATTCGTAACAGAATCCCTTAGGCATGAAAAACTGAAATCAAGGCATTAAATTCATTAAAGTAGTGCAGTGCTTGCATAATACAATAATATGAGAGCTGTAAGTATAAATGTATAATACCATCAAACATACAAAATTTATGTACAACACTGAAAATTAGGGCAAGTGCATTTGTTAATCTGTATATAAGCCATATACACAGATAGCTCTTTTGCTCTCGATCAGCTAGCTCTTCAGTTCTTGTCACACTGTTTGTTAGTCATTGCAGAGAAAGAAGGAGCAAATTAGCATCATATTAATTATGTATTTTCATTTTTAGTTTATTTGTACAACCATGCACAAGTGCTATATATTCTGGCAATACATGCAGCTTTTGAAGCCGCAGATGACAAAGACCGATCTCCATTTCTTAGGAGACCGATCTAAAAGAAACCAGCGTAGGCTGTCATGCCATTCAACCTACAGAATCAATTAAGAAACCAAGGAGTCAAATGAGTAGCAACCTCGTATAGACGGCACCAGATATATGACAAGAAGTCGTCAGGAAACAGCTACCTTAGATAAAAAAGCAAGGATATTGATAAATATTCCGTAGAGCAACCAAACTCGTGTCATTGTGGGTGTTTTGACTCCTTATTTTCATTAGTCTTACATCACTACTTATTTTGTCCACGTTTCCTCTTTTTAACTAAATATAGCTAGATGACGTGAAATAATATTGAAAAGAGCTCCTGACAAATAATATTTTTCATATATTTTAAAAAGAGACCCCAATATAGAGTTTAAAGAGTTTACCCACAATCAAAACCCTTAGAATTATATATCTTAAAAGAACTTCGTCAAAACCTGTCAGAAAGGCAATGAAGCATTTGTTTTCGTCCCCATATGATGTTTGTGCTAGTCACCATCAGCTATTTGGGGTCTATACGAAGAGTTTGTTGCCAAAAAAAAGATAAGTGGTGCAGGTTCGACCTGGCCAGGAACAAAAAGTTTTTCCTTCATATTCGACAGGATCAAATGGGCTTCCGCTGGAAAATATTGCTCGTCCTGAAGTACAGATGTCATATATCTGTCAATTTACATGTAAACTATACAGAATATATGCTGTAAGATGAAAGACAATGAGAGGGAAAATGAATGGTAGTTTTTTTACCTGGCTCCATGTTAGGCCTCTCTTAGCAGTACATTCTGACTGTGTAGTAGAGATTTATAGTAGCAAGAATGAGAGGTTTCTGCACAGCCAACAGCATGTTACCGAAATCTTTACTCATGGACTTGAAATTCATACCAATATTGAAAAAAGGGCCAGAACAAAAATTGAATAATTACCTCATTGATTGATGAATGGTTTCGACACCTCTTGGTGAATGTCTTTCCTTTTCCAGAAGTTACCTATCAACACTGTGGGCTTGATGGCCTGAGGAAAATGCACAAATAGATAAGACACAACAGCTTTAGTTGAAAGAAACTCTCTAAATGATGAATTGCATTTCTGAAGTCCGCTTTTGTTGTTTCACCTTTAACAGCCTCAGGAAGGTTGTAACATGTCGAAATCAGCCGCCCAAGGCTTTAGAAAGGACTAAAGCGACTCCATCCTAGAGCGAACAACAAGACCTGCCAAAAAATACAACAGTTATTATATAGAATAAAAGTCAAAATGTCAAGAAATATGGGCCTTTATAAGATTAAGAATCAACAGGGATAAATAAGGTACAGATAATTGTCATACCTGAACCACTAACAAAGTGGTACAGTTTGTAGCTCATTTGACCATTTCTTTTCCTCTGTCAAAGTTTTGGTATATAAGATGGCTTATCCAAATTAAGGGCAAAGTAAATTCACCGGGCTCTAAGCCATAGTTCTCAAAGAAAAAAGTTAAGCTATCAAATGTGTGGAAATTTTTTTGTCGAACAACATCAGCATCCATTGTAAGGGTTGAAGCTACATGCTCAATCACAGCTTCTGCAATAAAAGATCCTTGTACCTCACCAGGAGCTCGCATTGCAGACTTACTTGTATGATTTGTCTTGCAAACTTTAAAGTCAAATGATAAAGCCCCCCAGTCATACTTCCTAAGTGCATTCACTATGTTTGCTGGCATCATTGGGCTGATATCTACAAATGTACCAGCATTAATCAAGATATCAAGATGTAAGGCTGTAATCTTCCCATCTAATGTAAATCCCACGCTATAATTGATTTTCATCGGATGCCTTCCTCCTGCCATTATCATATCAGTTTTGCGATTGAAATACATCCTCACAGGACGACGAAGTTTGTGTGCTGCTAGTGCACAAGCTGTTGCAACCTATAAGACAATAAATGTTGGGTTATGAATCAGAGAAAGGTGAAGTTGGAAGACTGGAAATGACCATTTTTTATTTTTTTTCTTTGAGTTTGTGAAATGACTGACTTTCAGCCTTTTACAGATTTTAAAATGAGCAATTGCAAAGTGATCAAAGTCCAATATCTTTTGTCCAACAAAAATCCTAGATAAATCGTATTTGGGTTGTTTATGCATCTTCCTATTGTCATTTTGCAAAGATAGAAGACAAATCAGTTTTATATTTTCAATTTACCATCAATTGCTATTTGAAATACTTACAAGGGAAGTAAAATTTAAAAAAAATCACATTCACTGTCAAAATACTTACGGGCATAGCTTTCAAGGCCTTTCCACCAAAACCTCCTCCGACCCTTCTTGTGATGACACGAACATTGTTTGCAGGCACTCCGAGACAACTTGCAATTACATAGTGTGTATATTCAGGAACTTGAACAGAACTATAAACCGTCATGCAGTTATCTTCATCTGGTATAGCTAGGGCTGTTTGAGTCTCCAAATAGAACTATCCCGATAGCTRAATCAGGTGTAAAATCAGCTAATCGTCCTACCTAAACAGTTGCCCCATCTTTCAGCGATTTACGAGCAACCTCTAATGCCTCCTCCACAGAAKTTGCACTTTGCAGCTTGGCTTTGTCTACCAAAGGTTGAGCCTTTGCAAGTTCGGGAAGAAGTTGGAATTCCTGAAACAGACATAAATTTCAGCTCATTACTTCCAATTAACATCTAGGGAAAAAAATAAAATCATACTCGTGCTTGTGAGCTTCGACTTATTGACAGACTATATGGAACGCTGTAATGTAAATGAATTTTATACGAAGTCAATAATTAGTGAGTCCAAATGTCCGTGGTAATAGTTGAGCTACCATCAAGTATCACTACTCAATCTTTTTATAAATGACGAATCGAGTTGTTGTGTTTATTACCACTTTGAATTGCAATAAGAATGAAGTTGGGTGGTGATGGAAATGCACAGAGAAAAACAGATGAGGAAAATGTAACAGGACACTACCATTTGGGCAGTTACGATAAACATTCGCATACAATTTTATTTTATTTTATTTTTACATACAATTTTATTATATTTTATTTCAAATTACCTCAAGTTATAACCAACTACCAATACGCAATGCTTTTCTAGAAACATTAGCCTGACCAATTCTTACTTCC